>PVJN01017771.1:0-40038 GCA_004026805.1 Lasiurus borealis
TGAATGTACTTAATGCCACTGAACTATACACTTTAAAATGGTTAAAATAGTAAATTATATGTTACATATATTTTACAACAATTAAAAAATAAAGCTTTTAAAATGTTTTTCTTGAATTTTTAGATAGAGATAAAGAGATGGAAACATCAGTGAGAGAGAAACATCGATCAGCTGCCACCTGCACATCCTGACTGGAGACAGGCATGTGCCCTAATTGGGAATTGAACTGGGGACCTCTTGATTCATGAGTTGATGCTCACCCACTGAGTCACAACAGCTGGGCAAAAAAATTAAGTTTTTTTTAAAGTGTTTCAAAGTTCTACTTTATTAAGGAATTTTTAAAACTATGAGTTAGTTTTGTTGTTACAAAATTTGGGGTTGACAATGTTTATCTCTTTTTCTTTGTTCTTAGACTTGTAGGTATACTAGTTATCTTCATACTATCCTCTGGTGAACCATTAATTAATCCCTTTAAAATATCACTCCAGTTATTCATAGTTTTTGTAAAACTAATGTAAACCAATATGCACAAAGTTTTCACAATTTTTTTGGTTTAACTCAAATTAATGTTTACAATTTCAAATAATAACAATCTATAGATGCTTAAATCACTATAAGCAATTCTTCCCCTACATATTAAAACTAGTTTTGTTTCCCGTTCTAAATAGATTTATCTGTTAGCATTCATTGCCTGCCTCATGTGTCAAGTTCTATGCTAATAGCTTTCTTAGGGAAAAGACAAGTCACACAACCAGACAAATTTTCAGAAGAGAAGACACTAATATTTGAGTAACTATTATGCACTAAACATTTTCATTAATTATTTCCTCCAATATCATTGTGAATTATAATTTATTATTACCCCATTAGATTATTATGCATTATACTTTATTATTACCCCATTCAAATATTATTATGAATTATACTTTATTATTACCCGATTTTTAAAGTACAACCAAAAGTTGGGAATTAAGTAACTTGCCCATGGTTTTATTTTCTCCATTTTTTATATTTGTATATAGAAACTAAGTCTTAAAGATATTGAAAAGTTCACAAATATTTTTATGTACTTTTTATAAATAAAATCATAACATAAAACAAAGCTCACACAGTTCCAAGGTCCAAACTCTTTTTATTTACACTATAGAGTCCCTATAAAGTACAATCTTATTTCTGTGTCACACACATCTAGGCAAATTTGGGTTACTATTTTACCTTAAATACTTTTCTATATAAATTTATAAAACATGACCATATGAAACATCTTCCATCCCTCATGGAGGATATAGGCCAATTAAACATGGTCAGCTAAACTTATGCAGTGAGATTTCTTCAATTCCATCCCATCCTAGAAATTGAATATATCCCCTAAAACAGCAATTCTCAAAATGTGGTTCCCAGACCACCAGAAAAAGCACCACATCTTCTAAATCATAAACTCTGAGAACAGGACTCAGAAATCTGTCTTAAGAAGCCCTTTTGGGCCGAAACCGGTTTGGCTCAGTGGATAGAGCGTCAGCCTGCAGACTGAAAGGTCCCAGGTTCGATTTCGGTCGGGGGTATGTACCTTGCTTGCGGGCACATCTCCACTGTGGGGTGTGCAGGAGGCGGCTGATCGATGTCTCTCTCTCATCGATGTTTCTGAGTTTCTATCCCTCTCCCTTCCTCTCTGTAAAAAATCAATAAAATATATTAAAAAAAAAAAAAAAACCCTTTTGGTAATGGTAATTATAACACATGCTAACATTTGAGAACCTCTTCTCTAAGATTGACAGAGCCAAAGTAAGGAGCTCCCTGTAAGTTTTCAGGGTTGTTAGGTTCAACTGTCTTAGAATACAAGATATTCTTTACTTTCCCCACCATAGCAAACATACAAATACTTAATTTTAATTAAGATAACTTCCAAAATATTATATCAAAATTTACTCCAGCCCTAACTGGTGTGGCTCAGCCTGAGGACTGAGGGGCCCAGGTTTGATTCCAGTCAGGGGCACACGCCCAGATTGTGGGCTCGATCCCCAGTAGGAGGCATGTAAGAAGCAGCCAATCAATGATTCTCTCTCATCATTGATGTTTCTCTCTCTCTCTCTCTCCCTCCTCCTTCCTCACTGAAATAGAAATATATTTTAAAAAGAATTTACTCCAATAAAACTAACTAAATACAAAAAAACTGCTTCAATTTTATATATTTGAGATTGTTAATTATAAATGACTGTGTTAACCATACTATAACCAATAGAGTTAATTTCTACAATTAGTATAATTTAAAAGTCTTTTTTACCCATTAAAAACAGGCCCATAGCCCTGACCGATTTTGCTCAGTGGATAGAGCACAGGCCTGCAGACTCAAGGGTCCCAGATTTGATTCTGGTTGGGGACGTGTATCTTGGTTTCGGGCACATATCCAGTAGGGAGTGTGCAGGAGGCAGCTGATCGATGTTTCTCTCTCATCAATGTTTCTGACTCTGTCCCTCCTTCTTTCCTGTCTGTAATAAAAATCAAGCCGAGACCGGTTTGGCTCAGGGGATAGAGCGTCGGCCTGCGGACTGAAAGGTCCCGGGTTCGATTCCGGTCGGGGGCATGTACCTTGCTTGTGGGCACATCTCCACTGTGGGGCATGCAGGAGGCGGCTGATCGATGTCTCTCTCTCATCGATGTTTCTGACTTTCTATCTCTCTCACTTCCTCTCTGTAAAAAATCAATAAAATATATTAAAAAAAAAAAATCAATAAAATATATTAAAAAAAAACAAATCAGGCCCATAATATTTTTTTCAATATCCCCCTGAACAAGTCGATTCAATTCATTTTAAAATATATTTTTTATTGATTTTTTACAGAGAGCAAGGGGGAGGGATAGAAAGTCAGAAACATCGATGAAAGAGAGACATAGATCAGCCGTCTCCTGCACATCCCACACTGGAGATGTGCTCGCAAGCAGGGTACATGCCCCCGACCGGAATCGAACCCAGGACCTTTCAGTCCGAAGGCCGATGCTCTATTCACTGAGCCAAACCGGTCTTGGCCATTCAATTCATTTTAATTATTCAGTTTTCACTGTTGTTGTTGTTTCTTTACTATCACAATTTTAATTAAACTTATCAAAGAAAATGGTAATAATTTATTAAATTACCTGTGTATATAACTTTTCTTTCCTGGCATTCAACAGCCCTTTTCCTGTGCTTGTGTGCTTTTTCACGAAATCTTACCGTTATCACTGTATTTGGATTACCAGCATTGTAATTAGCTTCAGGAAAAGATTTGGTTTCCACAAGATTTCCAAACTTTTTGTTGACAAAATGGTGAACAGCTTTTCTGTGGTCTTTGTTTGTATCAGGTTTAAATGTAAATTTGGAATTTTCTTTCTTTGCATCCAAGTATTTAAAAAAGTCAAATGCTTCTTCTTCAGATACCAAGTGACAGAGTTCTTTATACTCAAGATTTGGTTTCACAACAATTTCACTGTTTTTTCCTACAGTTATTAAAAAAGGAAACTTCTGCCGAATAGCACTATGCAAAATAGCCCTCTGGTTTTTGTCAAGGATTCTGCCCAGTGAGAATTCAGGAGACGGTTCAGTTAGCTCACTTTTAGAATTCCATTTCTCTTTTATATCACAGGCAAACTGATTCAATAGTTCATTGGTTTTTTCATCCAACAAAGAGCCTAGTTCTTTATTGGATGAAGAAACTTTTTCTTCTTCACCTTTGGAAGTTCCATCATTGCTGGTATCTTCCTTTTCTGAACCAGACTGATGATTCTGTTCATCATCGAAGCACTGGACCAATATATTGACTTTCTGGTTGCTTTCCTCTTCAAAGGCTAAATTTGGAAAACCTACTTTTGTTCTTTTGGCAAAATTATTTGGCTCAGGCAGTACTTTACTCATCTTGTAAGTAGCTTCATCGGTGGCCTTATTCACTAACTGTCCCCGTTCATCAATCTCAATAACAACAAAGTCACTTGGTGAGCTTTTTATGGTGCCATGAAACCCAACATGATCCGTGACGAAACATAAAGAACCAAACCTTATTCTAAAATCTGTATCCTCTTCCATTCTTACATAACAATAATGCCTACAAAAGAAATAAAAGTTTCTTCAGTTAGTTACCAGGGAGGGAAGTTGCCGATAACCAAAATAAATGTTTGCAGGATTTATTTAATCATCTTTACCCCTTACGATCCATAAGGGCAAAAACCTTGCCTGCCTTCTTCACTATCTCATATTGTGAACACTGCCAAGCGCATGTAGGCAAGCAATCAGCAGTGATTGCTGAGTGAATGGAACGAGTACAAAATAAGAACTGTAAGACTGAAGAGGAAGAAAGATCAAGTCTGCCTACAGTAAATTAGTGAATGCATAATGCAAGAAGTGGCCATCTAAGGTCCTCAAAATCGTCCCCGCAATGGAAACGATGCCAAGTAGTATCACAGGCGATGTGAGACAAAATATGCTCTGTGTTAGAGAAAACTGAACAGCCACGGACAGAGCGGTTGGAGGAAAGGTTTTTCTAGTCCAGGCCTGGAAAAGACAGCTGGATGAGTGACAAACTCGGGAAGACACCTGATGGATGCCCTGTCAAGGCCTTGGAGAATCCATTGAGCGGTGGAAGGATTGCCCCTGGAGATGGGCGGGTAGGAAGATGACACAATCCCGCGAAAGATGTTTTAGTTAGGTGACCGGTGCACTGAGCCAGACACACCTGCTGGAGAGAGAGAGAGACAGAGGAGCTGGAGCGCAGTGTCATCAAGGGCACAGCTGTAAGCCTGGCCTTGCAAAGCATACTGTTTGCTACCCTCTTTCCCCAGCCACAGCAGTAACAACTTGGGGGAAACGTTTCAGTGGGGGAATCACAGCCAACACAAGAGTGGGTGCACCACGCGGAGCTGTGCATCCGTGCGCATGCTCCTCCGCCGCAGATGTGAGGATGAGGGTGCGGGGCGGAGCGGGAGAGGGTAGTGGGACGGACACCCACAGGGTGGGGACACCGCGGTGGAGGGCAGATGCCGGCGAAAGGATAGAAACAGAGGAAGGGAGCGCCTCTCCTCCTCGTGCTCTTACTTCACCGAACGCCAACGCTCGGCTGAGCTCGCTCCTACTCCCTCCTGCTGCTCACCCAGCCACCGGGCTAATTAATGCGGGCGGCGTCGGGGCCTGCGGGCGCGCCCAAAGGTGCCCCGGACTCCGCCGGCACCTCTCCTCGCCTCCCCGTGTCCCACCCCCCGCCTACCCCCCCCCAAAAGCGAGATATTAGCCGAAGTCGCCTCCTTTTGGGGGGCCAAGAGTAAGGGACCCCGGTGCCAATCATGTGTCATCGCCCCACACACCAGCCCGGGATCGCGCAAGGAGCTGGGACCCCGTCTACCTCACCAGACAGGTGAAGGCACCCACCAGCACAAACCCCCGCGCGCGTGCCGGAAGTCAAACTATTTAGCCTCCGACCGCGGCGCGTTTAAAGGGGCAGGCTCCGGCAGTGGCCTATTTAAAGGGGCAGGCTCCCACTTCAAAATAAGCGCCTCCCGCGAGACCTAGGATTTCTCACGAGGTGGAGCCGCCTGGAGGCTCCGAAAGGCAGGGGAGGGCGGGGCGGAATGGAGCTGCTGGGGGCGGAGCCTAAAGGGTTGGGCCCGCCCCGCCCCGCCCTGCCCCGCCCCGCCCCTTCCCCGTGCACTGGCTCCTCCTCCGCCGGCTCCGCGGGGCAGGGTCGGTCCGCCTCCGCCCCCCGCGCTCAGACAGGTAAGGGATGCAAACTGCGAGCGCCTCCTTCCCCGCAGGTGGTCGGAGGTGCACTCCTCGGCCGCCCACCCTCTGCCCACGGGTTGTTGAGGGGCCGTTTCAAGTCGCCTTCACTTCCCGGAGAGAACAGTTAGAGAGGAAGTGGGCTGCGTGGGCAGAGCTGGCTCCACAGGGAACGCTCGGGTGGGCGCCTGGGCATCAGAAAGGGAGGCGCACCCGGGGAGGAGCCCCGGCGCAGAAGGGCGCCTGCCTCCCAGCTGTGCGGGGGCTGAGCTGGACCTCGCTCCCCGCTCCCCGCTCCTAGGAGACGTGTTCCGAGAACCCGGCTAAGAAATCTCTCTCCCTGAGAACCAGGAAGTGAGCACAGCAGCACCCGGCAGAGAGAGATGCGCGGGGCGTGGAAAGCATTGCTGCTCCCTGAGATTCCTTCCAGTTGGCTGGTGTCTCCTGCTTCCAAGCCCCCAGGAAATTAGAAAGTCGAGAGGGGTTGTGAGCATCAGGCAAGCGATATGATGTCAGACAGGCGAAGGGTACCTGACCGGCCGGCCGCTTTGCTGGATAGAACAAGGCTGGCAACTTCTGCAAAGCATAGCTGTATTCTCACACCTCTCCCTGCTGCTGTCTTGATAGACCCTCTCCACCATGCTGAAAACTGAGCTTAGATACAGCTGTACATTTATTTTTTTTTAATGTGATATAAGAATAACTTCTGCCGTAAAATAATTATCACTGCATTTTATTTATTTATTTTTTTTTGATCACCTGTTATTGACAGGACGAGGTCCTTCACATGTGCTGATTTTAAAGCTAATAGCAACTCTTAGGTGTTACCATCTCTGATTTTCAGATGAAGAGACCAAGGCCCAGTGAATTGAGTTATATTGTTGCCCTGGTCACAACTGGTGCGTGGAAGAGCTATAGTGGAACCCAGGCCCTTGCAACTTTAAAATCTGTCTTCCCTCCACCTCTCAATACTCTCTCCTCCTCTGATCCAAGTGCCAATGAAGCACAGTCTGAATTAACTCACTTGCCAATAATTTTTTAACCCTACTTTGGGCACAGTCCATTGTCTGTTTCAGAAGGTGCGTATGAGTGGGAAGGCTTTGGGTTCCACAAGCTGGCACCGGTTTTAGTATATTTCTCAATTTTCAATTTACCTTGTATTCTTGTGTGAGTTGTCTCGATTGGAAATGTGAATGATGTTTCTTTACCATGAAAATCAATGGTATGAGAAAATAGTCATAGAGATATTTATTTACTTACTTATTTATAAGCAATATATCCCATTGCACTTCCATTAATTTTAAGTACACTAAAGTAAAATAATCTTGAACACTTTGATAGAGGTGATACTTTAAAAAAATTTTTTTTGCACAGATCACTTACTTTCATTATTGGTGATTCAGTAAAGCAAATGAAAGAACCACCAGAAAGTTCATTTTCAAGAGATAACCACAGCTAACATTTTTGTGCATATTCTTCCAAATATGTGTTAGGGGTGATATATGCATTTGTATTTAAAGAAAAATGTTAAATTTTGAGATTTAAAACTTTAAGACACCTATGTGTGGAGACATATATGTTAGAAAGCCTTCCTTTTTCTGGCGTTCCTATACCATCACCTCTGTTAGAAATCTGGGTGCTGGAGAACTACCGTTATTCGGTAGCTGGTTTTAAGATAGACTGTTTTTATTCTCAATTCCCTGTGTTTTAGCTCTAGCTTTTAGGATAACTAAGCAGTTCTACTTTTATGAGCTTTGTCAATCACACAGTAGAAATCTGAATAAATAAGAAAAAATAATGTATATAGAGCAACTGCAAAATTTATAGGCTTTTAGGATTTCTTAATGTAAAAACAAAACAAAACAGTCTTTCTCTTATTTAACACAAATATTGTGAGTAGCTGCTAAAGTTAAATTTTTTTGGATCTCTGTCCAGAGAGGAGATCATATAGGAAATAAGGTAGACACATCTATAATAATAAAAGCCTAATATTCTAATTAGATCAGACAGCCAAACGCCTTCCGGAAGTCCTTCCAGATGAAGCCGCAATTGCCAGGGCTGAGGCAGAGGTGGTTAGGGGTGATCAGGCAGGCAGGCGAGTGGTTGGGAGTGATCATGCAGGCAGGCAGAGAGGTTGGGGACAATATGGCAGGCAGGTGGAGGAGTTAGGGGTGATAAGGCAGGCAGGCAAGTGGTTAGTGGCAATCAGGAAGGCAGAAAGGCCAGCAGTTAGGAGCTAGCAGTCCCGGATTGTAGGGATTGGGCCTAAACTGGCAGTCGGACATCCCCCGAGGAGTCCTAGATTGCCAAAGCGTGCAGGCCAGACTGAGGGACACCCCCCGACACACACACCCCATGCATGAATTACTAGAGTCACTGGGCCTCTAGTAAACAACTTATGACAATTGTTTTAATAGAAAAACAACCGGGTGACGGTTTGCAAAAGACATTAGGGAAAGTCATAGTTCCTTTTGCGTTGAACTTGAAGAGATAGTAGACACCAGGTGGCCCTCAAGGTGCTTGGGCAATTCTTTTACTTAGCCCTAGATGACCTTACCTCCCGCTTCACAGAGAAAATAACATTGTGTGGGAATTCTTTCTCTCCCTTCAAATATATCTGTACTCAAACCTCTTCTTCCCTCTTGCTAGATTTAGAAGAGGTTTCCTTCTGTTCAAAGCTGACCTCTTAACCTATACTGTATTCACTACCCTCTTTGTATCTTCAGACAAGCTTTAAGTCTTGAAACAAATATTAAACCAGCAGTTCTCAGGATATGGTTGGGGCGTCCCATGCCCTTTCAGGAAGATCATAAGGTCAAAGTTACATTCAGAATAAAAGAGTCATTCAGAGTGCAATAGATTTTTTGTGTGTGATATATAGATTATGTATATATTGTTGACACTATTACAGATTTCCACCACCACCACCCATCCCAATTCCACCCAGTCCCTCCACCCTACCCCCACCCCGGGCCTTCACCACACTATTGTCTGTGCCCACATGGGCTATACATATACGTTCTCTGGCTAATCTCTTCACCTTCTTTCATCCAGTTCCTCCCACCCTCCTCTCCTCTGCCCTCCGTCAGTCTGTTCCTTCTACTCATGCTCTGTTTCTATTTTGTTCATTAGATTCCACATAGTAAGTGAGATCATATGGTATTTGTCTTTCTCTGACTGTCTTATTTCATTTAACATATTAACCTAACAACAACAAAAAAATAGGTATAATTGTGATTCATTCCTACCAGACAGCTATTGTGTTGGTTGTTGGCATTTTTCTGTTTGACAATCTAAGACTAAAGCAGTCAGTGCCTCCAACTAGTCAGGTATTCCATGTTTTAAAAATTCTTGCGGCACACCAGTTGAAAATTGTTGTACTTGGTAATAGGAGCTACAGAGAAGTTTTTCAGTCTAGTAAGGGATAAAACAGTGATGAGAGATAAGTGTTGTAATAGGTGTGTGTAGAGTATGACGGGACCCTGAGAAGGAGCGTCAAGCTGAGTCAGTCCGAAGGAGCTGTCTTAAGAAAGATTGGGTTGAGGTGAGAGGTTAGAAGAATGAGTGGAAAGGATTAAGGATAATTCTCGTCCATCCCAAAACAAAACATCCAAGTATGTATCAGGAATAGCACAGGAGGATATGGTTAGGCTCAGGCAAGGAGTTTGCTATGGCTGGATCATAGGGTACATGCCATTAAATAATAAGATGAGGTTAGAGAGGCAGACAAGGCCCAGTCATCATGTGCCTTACATACTATGACAGGAGTTTAAACTTTATACTAAAAGGTACAAGGGAGTCATTTGAGAGTTTTCAGGAAAAGTATTATGTGATCTTACATGGTTAAGTGGATTCCTCTAAATGAAAAACTGAACGGAGATCAGTCTGAAAACTTTGCAATAATCTATTCTAGGAGAAATGTAAACCTGTAAACCATATACAATCAAGGAATGGAGAAGAAAAAGATTAAAAGATTTAGAAGACCAAATCAAAATAATTGAATGAAAGATGAGATATAAAAGAAAAAGAAGAGTGAGGGAAGCAAAGAAGCTGATTCCTGGCTTTTATGGCTTGACCAATTAGGTAGATGGAGGAAATAAGTTCTGGTCATAGTATGTGAATACCTACCTCTGTCACCATCTAGGGGAGATGGCACTAAGTAGAGCTTAGGAGAGAGATTTAGGTAAAGAATGCTTACTATATGAGTATTCTCACATACTGGTATATGAACAGAAGGTTGAAGTAACAAGTATATGCTAGTGAATAAAATGACCAAGGTCCCTGAACTCATGGAACTTACAGTCTAATGGTGTCGACAGCCAGTAAACAACTAAGCAAATAAATATATGATTAAAAATAAATTGTGCATTGATAAAAGATAATTAGGTTGAGGGCAGACAGACCTATTTAGAAATTGTAATCAAAGAAGGCAAAAAGAGAAGAAAATGCTAATATAGAGGCCTAAGATATAGGAAGACTTTTTGCTTATAGGTTCTGGATTTTGTACCACATGAATATATTCTTTACTCCAAATATTAATTGTATGGCATCTTAAAATTAAAAATATATGGGGGAGGAGAATAATTGGCAGAAGAATATCCGAATATATATATCTTGACTAATTAGAAGAAAAGGTAACCGCATGCTGAGAATGAGGGCCATGGAGATAAAATAAAATCACATATAGAGAAATAAAGGTGTGAAATAGTTCACTAAGGACAATGATTGAAGACAAGTAAAAGGATTAATTGTTGCGTTAAAGGCACAGTGGAAAAGGGGTCCCCGTAAATTTGTATTCACACCAATTTGTTGTTATCTGGTTCTCTAACTGTATTCAGCAGTACTGGTATACAAGTAAAATTATGAGATTTACCCCTAGCTACTGCTCTCCAAGGTGGAGTAACAGAAGAAAAGGGGACAGAGGAAATAAGGTTCTGCCTAGAGAGTAGTTAAGTGATAAGCCATAGGGTTTGGCTTAGTAGGGAATGAATTGTGATCAGATAGAGCTGATGGACTCAAAAAAGGGGGAGGCGTTACAGGGAAGAGCATGTTATGTGAAATGTTGGTGGATAGACCATATCTGTTAATGCTACACAACTTATTTCAGGATATTTACATTTCTTCTATCAAGAGTATTGCATAAATATTTAATAGAAATAAATACTGACTGGTAAACCTATTTTTTAAATATATTTTATTGACTTTTTACAGAGAGGAAAGGAAAGGGATAGAGAGTTAGAAACATTGATGAGAGAGAAACATTGATTCAGCTGCCTCTTGCACCCTCCCTATTGGGGATGTGCCTGCAACCAAGGTACATGCCCTTGACCAGAATCAAACCTGGGACCCTTCAGTCTGCAGGCTGATGTTCTATCCACTGAACCAAACCAGTTAGGGCTGGAAAACCTATTTTAAATTAAAAAATAAATCTCTTCTATTAATAGATTCCATTCCTGAATTTGCTGACACTATTTTTTCTGTAAAAAGTAAACTTTTTGCTCCTTTGTGTAAATTTCACTCAGAAAATGTCAGTATCAGTGAAAAAAATTATAATTTCTTAATTGATATTATAGGTAGAGAATAAAAGCAAGCCCAAAGGATAAACAAATAAACCACAATTTTAATTTATTAGTATATCAGCTATAATTGACCTTTGAACAATGTAGGGGTTGGGGCACTGATCCCCATGCAGTTATAAATCCACATGTAATATTTTACTTCTTGCAAATTAAACTACTAATAAC
Organism: Lasiurus borealis; assembly: GCA_004026805.1. NCBI lineage: Eukaryota > Metazoa > Chordata > Mammalia > Chiroptera > Vespertilionidae > Lasiurus > Lasiurus borealis. The sequence continues at coordinate 11,482 of PVJN01017771.1, forward strand.
CTACTGTTGACTGGAAGCCTTAAAGATAACATAAACAGTCGATTACCACATATTTTGTATGATACATTTCTGTGTTAGATACTGTGTTCTTACAACAATGTAAGCTAGAGAAAAGAAATTTTTACTAAGGAATCATAACGAATTAAAAATACATTTATAGTATTTATGGAAAAATATCCATATACTGTATATAAAATCCTAAGTTCAACCATTCCACCTGTAGCTATGATGTGCACTGACCACCAGGGGCCAGATGCTCAACACACAGGCATGGAAATATGGAACAGACTGATGAATCTCAGAGGGAAGGGGGGAGGGGAGAGGGCGGGAAGAGATTAACCAAAGATCTTATATGCACACTAGAGGTCCAGTGCATGGATTCGTGCACCAGTGGGGTCCCTAGGCCTGGCTTGCGTCCTCTCGCAATCCAGGACCTCTCGGGGAATGTTGGACTTCTGGTTTTGGCCCAATCTCCACAGGCCAGGCTGAGGGCCTCCAGTCTACATATAAGTGGACCTGCACAGCTTAAACCCCCATTGTTCAAGCATCACCTGTAGTTGACTTTGGACTGTTCTTTTGTTATAGTGTATGTAATCAGCTGCTACCAATTCATATGTTATAGCAGAATGATATATAAGCTTATAGATACCATCACTAAAACTACTGTAAAATTTTAATGAGAATTTTTTCTATTATAGGAATAGAAGATGAACAAACCAGTAACACCATCAACATATGTGCGCTGCCTCAATGTTGGACTAATTAGAAAGCTGTCAGATTTTATTGATCCTCAAGAAGGCTGGAAGAAGTTAGCAGTAGCTATTAAAAAACCATCTGGTGATGATAGATACAATCAGTTTCACATAAGGTAACGTATAAAATTATTTTCCTTTTAAAATTATTACATCACAATCTAGAATGACTAATAGATATAAATGCTGTCTAATATTGTAGTTCAGAAAATAAACCTCTCCTCAGTGGAGATAATGGTAAAAAGCATCCCCCAATGTTTGTTTCATTCACCTAAGCCATGGTCGGCAAACTGCAGCTCGAGAGCCGTGGTTTGCCGCTCAGTTGACTAATGAGTTTGCTGACCATTGAGCTAGGCTCATATTGTGATCTTGCAAATAGGTTTTTGGATTAGAATCAAGATTCCCACTTTTATTTTGGTTCTGTTTGGCAAGCCGAGGAACACAGTTCAGTCTGCTTCACACTGTCATTTCCAGTTTGAAGTAACAAAAATATTATTACTAAGAATTGCTAGCACAATTCTGGAACCTAAACTTCTATGTGTATGAATCTCTAATTCACTTTAGCAGTGTATTTTGGGAATTCAAATGGGCATTTCCTAGTTGCTCATAAATGTATACATCTATGAACAGAATTTTTGTTTCTTAACTAGGATTTCTCAACACTATCTTTCAGATGATTTCTATTCTTCCTCTCTATTCATCTCTGCTTAATTTAGTATAGAGTGTAAGTACAGATTTTATTGTGGTATGTTATTTCAGCTCAAACCTATATCAAAATCTGTCTTTAGAAACAAATGGAAAAGAAATGTTGCCCTGGCCAGTGTACTAAGTGGTTAGAGCAGTGGTTCTCAACCTTCCTAATGCCACGTCCCTTTAATGCAGTTCCTCATATTGTGGTAAGTTGAGGGTCACCACAACATGAGGAACTGCATTAAAGGGACATGGCATTAGGAAGGTTGAGAACCACTGGGTTAGAGCATCACCTGAGCACCAAAGGGTCACAGGTTCAATTTCCAGTCAAGGGCATATCCTGGTCTGCAGGTTTGATCCTATCAGGCACATGGGGTGCATGGGGACAACCGATCAACCTCTCCTCTTTCTCTCTCCTGTGTGTGCCTCTCTCTCTCTCTCTCTCTCTCTCTCTCTCTCTCTCTCTCTCTCTCTCTCTCTCTCTCTCTCTCCACCCCTTCTCTTCCCTTCCCTTCCCTTCCCTTTATCTCTCCCAACTCCTTTCCTTCCACTCTCCCTAAAAATCAATTGGAAAAATATCCTTGGATGAGAATTAAGGAAAATAAGAGGAAAAGAAATGTATTTGTGATTTTCAACGTTAACCTAAAACTATGGCTCCCTTCCAGGAAATGTTTCCTCATATGAAGGATGAACATCTTAAATTACAAAAAGCTTCAGTTTAGAGCTTGCCAGCCTATTTTTTAAGAGAGTTAATTGATATTACTACTAAAATTTTTGGAAGATGTGACAGTGGTGATGGGGAGAAAAAACCCTTCTTTGCAGAATAATGGCAGCAAATAATTATTGAAAGAATGCTAGAATTAGAAAGTTACCAGTTTACAACTACCAATGAGTAATTAATTAATACTCAGTGAGTGCTTAAAAAAAAACCACAAAGTGAAAGATTATTGATGAGCAAGGCTGCACAAAATTTGAAATTATTACCCACTGCTTAAGAATTATGAAGGGAAAATAAAGAAATTTCTCTATAAAAAGAGAAAAAAATCTGAAGCATGCCTTCTTAACCAAGTAAACAAACTTTGTGTCACCAGTAATGGTACAAACTGCCATTATGTGCCTACAGATGTGTGTGTGTGTGTGTGAGAGAGAGAGAGAGAGAGAGAGAGAGAGAGAGAGAGGGAGATGGAGAAAGGCAGGGAGAGATCGCATCTAAGAGCACAACATGGTAAAATGTTATCAATTGGTCAATTGGTGGAAGTACATGAAGGTAAATGGTTGTTCGTGGCATTTTATTTGGAATTTTTCAAAATAAAAAATTTGGAAGAAAACTTAAGTTTTTAAATGTTACTTTTCAAAACTAGTTTTTAAGTAATGGGGATGAAAAACTGATGTTTTCAAAATTTAATTGAAATATAGTAAAGATCAAAGAAATACTTCTCCAAGTTTATGTATATTCTATTTCTTTAAGCAGGTTTGTTAAAAATCATCTGACTAGCAGAGTTAATATATAATATATATACACTGAGTGGCCAGATTATTATGATCTCTGCATGTATAATAATCTGGCCACTCAATGTATTTTATAATATATCGTGTGTGTGTGTGTGTGTGTGTGTGTGTGTGTGTGTGTATATGTATATGTGTATATACATATATATGTGAATATGTACATATATATATTAGAGGCCTGATGCATGAATTCGTGCATGGGTGGGGTCCGGCCAGCCTGGCCACGGGGAGGGAACATGGGTGGTTAGCCGGGCTGCCTGCTGGTCGAACTCCTGGTGAGGGGACAATTTGCATATTACCTTTTTATTATATAGGACATACACTGAGTGGCCAGATTATTATGCATGCAGAGATCATAATAAATCAATTGGAAAAATATCCTTGGATGAGAATTAACAAAAGAGTATATTATGATATATCATTAACTCTGCTAGGGAAGTAATAGAGTTTTGTAGGTTGAGAGCACATTCCTATGTCAAGTGAAATTGGAATTTGGATCTTAATTTAGATACAGCTTATTGGCTGTGTGGCTATGAGCTGCTTACTTTACCTCTCCATGCCTGGCTTTCTCATTAGTAAATTAGTATGATATTCATAGTGTTTTTCAGAAAAAAATGGTTCATATGCGTATGTCCTGTAATCCACTGAGCAAATACTCAGTAAGTGCTCAGTATGTGTTAACATATTATCATCACCCTCACCATCTTTTTTCCTCTGCTTATCTTTCCTATTTTCTATAATTCTTGTTGGTTTTCTTTTTTTTAATATATTGTTATTGATTTCAGAGAAGAAGGGAGAGGGAGAGAGAGACAGAAACATCAATGAGAGAGAATCACCAATCAGCTGCCTCCTGGGGATGCCCCTTACTGGGGATGTAGCCCACAACCCAGGCATGTGCCCTTGACTGGAACAAAACCCAGGACCCTTCAGTCCACAGGATGACACACTATCCACTGAGCCAAACCAGCTAGGGCCTAGCTGATTTCTTTATTGTCCCTTTTCTTTAACATTATAGGAGGTGCTGTCAGAGAAAGGAACAAGGGGGATTGATTTCTATATTCATGTTAACTCCATTTACATACTAATTTTTTTTCTTTGTTGCTTTTAAGGAGATTTGAAGCATTACTTCAAACTGGAAAAAGTCCCACCAGTGAATTACTATTTGACTGGGGCACCACAAATTGCACAGTTGGTGATCTTGTGGATCTTTTGATCCAAAATGAATTTTTTGCCCCTGCGAGTCTTTTGTTACCAGGTAAACTGAGTGTGACTAGGGCATCAGCAATGAGGGTGGAAAGACAAGTGGCAAAAACAGGACCATTTCTCCTTACTCTTACTTTTTCTCATAGCAGATGAACCTGACATTTGAGACTCCTTTTCATTCTTTCAACTGTCCCCAACTCTTAACAAGCACCCCAGACATAGGGCACTGCAGACTTGCTTGCTGTTAAAGAGATGGAGGCTTCGTGATTGAGTCTGACCCCACCGTTAAAGGTAGTTTGGTGCCAGTAGGAAGTTCAGAACGATGGGAATTAGATATTATTTGGGGGGTTTTGCGGGGGCTCTTATTTTTCTCACCCTCCACTTCCACCCCAATGGGATTCTGTAGTCATGATTTCTTTACACTGTATTCTGGTGGGTTAGTGTCTTGTTGCCTTCCTCATGACTTTACCTTTTCTCTTTGATGTCATTAATGTCAGTGGTTCTTGGTGTACATGAGAACCATCTGGGGTTTTTGAAAATGGATAGCTTTCTGGGCTCTGTTACAGACATCATTATTGGAATTCTATAATTGGGTTCAGGTCCTTCAGTGCTTCTTATGCAGATGGTTCATAGACCATTTTTTTGAAAACACTGCATTACCTATCTTTACCAAAACAAAATTATTACTAGATAGCTTCTTGTGTGTGCTGTGAGAATATGGGGCTAATGTTGAAACTGCCATGATTTAAATTAGTGGTTCTCAACCTTTCTAATGCCATGACCCTTTATTAGTTCCTCATGTTGTGGTGACCCTCTACCATAAAATCATTTTCGTCGCTACTTCATAACTGTAATTTTGCAACTGTTATGAATCGTGATGTAAATACCTTAGGCTACCCTGAGCCTAAGACCATTGGAAAACAGATAATTTACATTACATTAAATGAACCACGTTCCTAGATTAACTTTTTCACTATTTCTATGGAGGGATGACTTTTTCACTATTTCTATGGACGACTTACATCTTACTTCATTTGGCAGATGCTGTTCCCAAAACGGTTAAAACACCTCCATGTAAAGAAGCTGTAACAGTAGAGCAGAATCAGATGCCTCTCTATAATAAAGACAGGTCATCTGTGATACCTGTGCGGAATCCTGAGCAAAATTATATACCACCTGACTCCTCAAGTACAGAAAGTTTAGAAGTTAGTGATACACGTAAGTAACATTTGCAGTACATTCCACTATGGCATTGGTTAAAGATCGGCAATCTGGGGCTTGCGAGCCACATGCTGCTCTTTGGCCCCTTGAGTGTGGCTCTTCCACAAAATACCATGGCCTGGGCAAGTCTATTTTGAAGAAGTGGCGTTAGAAGAAGTTTAAAAAATTTGGCTCTCAAAAGAAATTTCAGTAGTTGTTACTGTTGTTATTTGGCTCTGTTGACTAATGAGTTTGCCGACCACTGCTAGGCAACGATCTTTAACCACTGTGATGAAAGAATTTTTAAAACATGCAATACATTGTCAAGTTTAAAAAATTACAACAGCCAATACAACAGTAGCCGTATGGTGTGACTAAGTCAAAAGTATACCTATTTTGCCTGGCCAGAGTTGCTCGCTCAGTGGTTGGGTGTTGAACCATAACACACGAGGTCACCAGTTCTATTCCTGGTCAAGGCACATGCTTGGGTAACAGGCTCAATCCCCAGTAGAGGGCGAGCAGGAGGCAATTGATTGATGTTCCTCTTTCATTCATGTTTCTATCTCTATCCCTCTCTGTCTCTCTCTCTCAAAAAATAAATATAAAACATAAAAAAATTATACCTATTTTTTTGTCAATGGCAATTTTTTTTTATATTTTAAAGAATTTTGTTAATTAGATTATGTGTGCTAATTATGAGGTGAACAAGGTTGAAAATTGCTGTACTGGTGGTTTGGCATTAAGAAAATTACTGGTAAAAACAAATTCCTCCTTTTGTTTGTGCACACTGGCAATAGCTCTTTTGTAGTTTTTTCCCCTCCTGACTTATGAGGCACCATCTTCATTGTATAAGTCATGTTATCAGTGAGTAGAGGCCATAAGTAAGTATTTATATAACTTGAAAGATTTATTTTATGAAGAAAACATAAAATTTTTATTTAAAAATCGTTTTCCTCTCATTGTGCCTAATCCAAAATAATAAATATTTAAATTGATAAAATACTGGAATTACTAAAACCAGTAATTTTTTATTGAAGCACTTTTTCCCTTACTTTATTAACATTATAGGTTTTCACAGCTTTTCATTTTATGAATTGAAGGATGTCACAAATAACTTTGATGAAAGACCCATTTCTCTCGGTGGCAACAAAATGGGAGAGGGCGGATTTGGAGTTGTTTATAAAGGCTATGTGGACAACAGAACTGTGGCTGTGAAGAGGCTTGCAGCAGTAAGTTTTGTTTCCAGGGATAAAAAGATTTAAAGGATGAGTTACTTCCTACTGTGCTCTAGAATAAGTTTTAAATTAATCTTTAGGAAATATATTATTTCAGTGCACATTTTATTTAAATAAGCGTCATTCTAAGCTGGTAGTTCTTAAGATTTAAAAGTCTGTTGAAAGCTATGGGTCCTATCTCTACCCAAAATGTAGTTATGCACACATACATTTATTTATACAATTATGGGAGATTCACAAAATAAAGTTGAGAACCCCTGTTTTACACAGTGCTTTATGCATAATAAACATTAAAATAATATACTAAGAACATTTTGTAAAAATAACTTTCTTGTATTTTCTCATTTAAAAATAAAGTTTATAAAATATACTTTAAAAAGTGAAAAGTTTCTTTTCTATATCCTTTGTTTCCATTTCTGTTAGGGTATTAATCTTTTACTTATTGATTTGTTATATTCTAGGTTTGTTATATTCTAGATTTGTTGTTATATTTTTTTAAATATCAATATAGTACATATTTATATGACAAAAAGAGTCACCCTGGTATATATGCTAAAAATACTTTTGCAGAATTTACTTTTCTTTTTGCCTTTAAATTAACGTGTTTTCTGTTCCACGGATTTTTTTTTCAAAATATTTATGCAGTAAAGTCTCATATTATTTTTTTCACTCTCACAATAACTCAGTGAGGTTTATATGTTTACATGGTTTATACGATTCTTTTCCTTCCACTAACCAGCCATGGGACCTTGAGCAAATCACTAATATTTCTAGTTCTCAGTTGTTTTAGAAAATGGGGAGAATAATGCCTTGCTATTTTAAGGAAAGCAGTATAAGCCAATTGATCTCTTTATCCATGTTCTAGCATTAGGAGCCTTATGATTATTCTATTATGTTATATTGTATATTATTTTTTCAGGTGGTTGACATTAGTAATGAAGAATTGAAACAACAGTTTGATCAAGAAATAAAAGTAATGGCAAAGTAAGTTTATTTGATAGTGTGATACAGTGGAAAAGAGCATGGCAAGGAATGAGGGATCTGGTTTCGTACCCAAAGGGTACTATGAAGTAGTGATATTTTCACATATATGCAAATGAAATAAGGGATTTAGATTAGAGCAATTTAAAAAAAATTTTACATAACTAAATATACCTATATGCCTGTATATTGAACAGCAGTCATTTTAAATCATAGCAAAGTTATATAGAATTTCAACTTTCTGTTTTTTAATTTAATAAATCTTATTGTTCAGATTATTACAGTTGTTACTCTTTTTCCCCCCATACCTCTCCTCTACCAGGTCCCACTCCACTCTCTAACTTACCTCCCCCTCACTGTCCTCATCCATAGGTGTATGATTTTTGTCCAGTCTCTTCTCGCACCTCCCACACCCCTTTCCCCTGAGAATTGTAAGTCCACTCCCAATCTATGCCACTGATTCTATTATATTCACCAGTTTATTCTGTTCATCAGATTTTTAATTCACTTGATTTTTAGATTCACTTGTTGATAGATATATATTTGTTGTTCATAATTTTTATCTTTACCTTTTTCTTTTTCTTCCTCTTCTTAAAGAGTACCTTTCAACATTTCATATAATACTGGCTTGGCGTTGATGAACTCCTTTAGCTTCTTATCTGTAAAGCTTTTTATCTGACCTTCAATTCTGAATGACAGCTTTGCTGGGTAATCTTGGTTGTAGGTTCTTGGTATTCATCACTTTGTGTACAGCCTTGTTTTAGTTAAGTCTTGATTGTTGTTGGTATCACTGGGGGGAATTGACCTCCAGGCCAATTGGCTATGAGGATCAGCTGTGTCTACACCAGGAGAACGTCTGTGCTGGAGACAGCCTTATGAAACAAGACTTGCAAAATTGCAAACGCCTCTGTGCTCAGCTTGGATGGGGCAGAGTCTCAGGGCTGAGCAGACAGCCTTGGCTTCCCATCAGCACTGCCCTATGAGGTCCCTGGGTCTCAGTGTCCCTCAGTAATTGCAGCAGTCCTCTGCACACGTCTCCAGACCTCTGCTTTTCACGGCTCCCCTGAGTTTCTGAGGGCTCCTCTTTTTTCCCCGACAGTCCTGACTCACCCTGTATGAGTCTGGGTCCCCAGAGTTTCACCCAAAACTGGGGTTCAGTGGAGTCGGAAGTGGAGTTCAGCACCATGGAGAGGTTCCATCTTCCTCCTGCTAGAGAAAGCCAGCAGCACAATCAGCAGTCAGTCTTCTCTGCATGTACTCGCACTCACGCCTCCAGACCTCTGCCTTTTGCAGCTCCCCTGAGTTTCCGTGTGCTCCTCTCTTTTTCCAACAGTCCAGACTCCCCCCATATGAGTCTGGGACCCCTGGGGCTCACCCGGAACTGGGGTTCAGTGCAGTCAGAAGTGGGGTTCAGTGCAGTCAGGAGTTTCTGTCTCCATCCCGCTAGAGAAAGCCAGCCAGGCACTCAGACGCCTGTCCTCTCCACCATGTGTCATTATACCTCAGCGTTCTGCAGCTTCTGAGTCTCTGTGAGCCCCTCTCTTTCCTTCTAGTATAGAATTTCCACTCAGCCAGATTTCCTGTGGTTCTGGATGATGTCCATTCCTGTCTTTTAGCTGTAGTTTTAAAGTTGTTGTATGAGGCAGCAGTTTAGGTATTCACCTATGCCGCCATCTTGGTTTCTCTCAACTTTCTTTCATTCTCATGTTTTCTGCTCTCAGGATTTATGAGAGATAAATTGTAGGTATAAAAATAGCATAGTATAATGAGCACTTAGATATAAATTAACACCCATAACTTATGGTATGGGAAGTGTCAGAATGCTTAGAAGGCCTTGACCCAGAACACTTGAAAATTGTTGGGCATCATCAGGAAAAGTAAAAGAAACAAATTAGGAAATTTATTCTAATAATTGTAATAATAGATACTTGAGTTTACAGAGTGTACAAGACACTGTACAGTATATTTTATGTGCATTATCTTATTTAATCCTAACAATAATTGTTATAATCTCCCTCCCAACCTTTTTTTTCCCCAGAGATTTAGAAATTTCACATAGCCAGTAAATATTAGAGCTAGGTTTCAAATACAGATCTGTCTGATTCCAGAGCTTGAGCTTTTGATATGAATTTTACTATACCCATTGCTATAAATCATCAATTCTAGTTGCTTAACCTCAAGAAAGAAATAATAGACTAGAAGTAATTTATTTACAGTAAAAATAATACATAGTGATAAGAAAAATTAAAACACTTTTACAATTTGTTCTCCTCATTTCTACCCCTACTCGCCAATGCTTAAGTAACTTTTTCAAAGTAGGTAATCTGGGAAATATAGGACAATATTTTTTAAATAATAAAAATCACCTCTTAATTATATCATTCAGAGATAACCATTGCTAATACTTAATGTACTTTCTTCATGATATTTGCATAGTATTTCTCCAGGTCATTAAAAATGATTTTAAAACATTTTCAATCATTGTATAAAATTCTCATATATGAGGATTATGTTTTGTGTAATCATTACCCTAGTACAGTGGTCGGCAAACTGTGGCTCGTAGTTTGCCGCTCTGTTGACCAATGAGTTTGCCAACCACTGGACTAGACTAAATGTTACCGTGTAGTTGGAAGCTGTGAGGATTAGGCAATTGTGGCATATTGTGTACAAAGAGGTAAAGGGTGGTGTATGACAGTGGTCGGCAAACTCATTAGTCAACAAAGTGGCAAACTGCAGCTCACGAACTGCATGTGGCTCGTGAGCCAGGGTTTGCCTACCACTGCCCTAGTAGGTTTGTTTCTGATTTTCCATATTACGAATTAAAGCTCCTTTACTAGTAAATCTCTTGGTACATAAATCTTTAAATGCAATTCTGCTTATTTTATCAGGATAGAGTCCTAGAAGAATTATAGTTCAGAATACATGAACTTTTTAAAGACTCTCGAAGTATATGTCCAAATGGCCTTATATATGTTGTGATAATTAATTTTCTTATCAGCAATGTATTATAATTTCAAATTTCCCTGGTATCTCACCACCATTGAACATTATTACTATTTTTTTAATAAGTATCAATCTCTGGACCTTATATACTATATTAACTCAGCAAGTGTTATCTACTGATTTCTAAAATGTGCTAATTTGCTAAATCAAGGAGAATTTGTCATTTTAATTTGCACTTTATAAAATATTTTTGAGGATAGACTGATTTCAAATGAAATGCTAGAATTATAGATTGTTTTGAATGAACAAATGAGTAAGCAAATGATGGAATATTTATCATGTCCTAGGTACCTGTTAAGGCTCTCCTATTTGCTCATTTAATTCTTGCAGCATCCATGTTACATAGGTATTATTATCCACTTTTAGCAGGCAAATTTGCTGAGGCTTGGTGAGTTGTTAATTTGCTATAGTTCACATATCCAGAAGGTGGCAGAGCTGGACTTCAAACTTAGCACTGAACCCTGAGTCCAGTTTTTTTTCTGCTGTATCGCGTATGTCTACAGTTTTGTTATACTTGAGCTCTCTTTAGTTTTTTTACTCTCACATATATAAAGAAACTCAGGTTATAAATAATTAGATATGATGAAATATCAGAAATGTGTAGATTAGATGTGATTAAAGATCAGATGTCTGTAAGTCAGTAGAGCTTTGGATGTGTTAGACTTAGAGCATTCTTGAAAGGGTTTCATACAGGTTTCAATGGAGTTCTTGAAATCTTATTTGTGCTATAATTAAAAATTGTGCTAAACAAAAGTAAACATTAGCCTAGTCCTTAACCAAACTATCAAAGTTCCAGTGGTCTGAATTATTGAACTTTTACTATAAAATAGAACTTTTACTAACTTAATCAATATTGACTAAAAGGGGAAGTGTTTGCAGAAGATTATCATGTTATAAGAGACATATATAAGCATATATCATATGATATTAAGCATATTCTTGATCTTTTTTTCTAAAACTCTAAACTGAATAACTTCCAACCTACAGCTGAATATATGTGTGTATCACAATAATTTTGAGTGAAAAATTATTTATCACAGGTGCCAACATGAAAATTTAGTAGAGCTACTCGGTTTCTCAAGTGATGGAGATGACCTCTGCTTAGTATATGTTTACATGCCTAACGGTTCATTGCTAGACAGACTGTCTTGCTTGGTAAGATATTTGTTCATCAGATTTTTGTCTTTCTGTTTCTTTGTGGGATACTAATATTCATCTTGTGACAGGACCATTTAAACTGCATCAATCTTCTTAATATTTTTTCTGCTCTATAAAAATTATACATTTGATATGCAAAAAACTGGGGTTGCCATTCTTTTAGGTGATCATCTAAAATGTAAAATATTAGACTTTGAAGATACTCTTACATATTTTTATTGTCAAATGAGAAATGATAACCCCTGTTTAAAAGTTGCTTAGGAACATTTTCTGTTATGTATTTACTGTTGGTATTTTTATCCTCCAAATTTTTAAATTTGGTTTATTTCTTACTTCACAAGGATGATACTCCACCACTTCCTTGGCACATGAGATGCAGGATTTCTCAGGGTGCAGCTAATGGCATCAGTTTTTTACATGAAAACCATCAAATTCATAGAGATATTAAAAGGTAAATGCTACTTTTGGAAAAAACAATCCTTAAAGAATAATTTTTCCCTCCCTTGTTCTATTCACTATGTATATGCATGTCTGAATTTAGAGCACTCCCAGATTATAAATGTCCTTTTTCTCCCTAGTGTTCTGCCTTTATTTAGACTCTGGCTATCATTGACTTTATTACAAATCCTCCTGATCAGCCTTTAACCTTTCTGTACCATTACTTTTCTACTCACTACTGCATTGCCAGGTTATGCTCCAAAAGATCAAGCCTGAATACCAGTTTATTGAAATTGGTCATATATTTTTATGTTTTTTAGCACTATTACATAGTGCTCAATTTGCCTGAAATGCCTTTCTTTGTCTCATTTAACCATCAACTTCTAGTAATTATTCAGGGCTAAACACATTTTTCCTTGGAATTTTCTCCAGTTCTTTTATTCATATAATTGTTCTCTCTGCATTTGAATCTAAATATCACCATTATGGTTTACTTACTGGATTTTTAAAAATTATGCATGGCCACAGCTAGGTGATTCACTTGGTTGGAACATCCTCCCATACATCAAAATGTGGGTTTGATTACCCATCAGAGCAATCCCCAGTTGAGTCATGTCAGGGAGGCAACCAATCAATGTTTCTCTCTCACATTGATTTTTCTCTCCCTTCCCTTTCTCTAAAAATCAATAAAAATATGTCACCAGGTGAGGATTAAAAACATATTTATGCATATACCTTTGTCACAGACAAGATTTGAAGATTTCCTCCATGTCTAGCACTGAGCTTAAATACTATAATATATAGGGAGTCCTCAGTATGTTTTGTGGAATGAAACTAAGTGTATGAGTGAATGCATATAATAAATGAAGATCTTTTAGCTTTATTCTTTCTTCTTTGAAAGATTCCAGATAGTACAAAAAATAAAAAAGAAATGAAAAATTGAGATACTTGGGTTAGAAATTTGTTTTTAAATGAATTACAAAAGGAGTTAAGAATGGTGCTTTAGCAGACTTTAAGGGAAGTGACCCTATGATAAATTATTTGTAAAATAATGAAAATATCTCTCACTAATGTGAACAGCATTATTTCAATTTTATTTTCTTAAATTTTTTCTCAAACAAAAGGGAATATAAGATAGTCATTGTTTTTAGTTTTAATCTGAAATCTAGGTATATTTACATAAACTTCAGGCTTTTATGATGTATATTATAACCTGGTATACTCTGTAAATACATACATATATGCATATATTCATGAAGCTATTTAAAGAACCATTTGATTTGCCTGGAAAGGACCTGGAGAGTATTATGGTAAGTGAAGTAAACCAGTCAGAGAAAGACAAATATCATATGATCTCACTAATATGTGGAATTTAATGGACAAAGTAAACTGAGGAACAAAATGGAACAAGAAGCAGGGATACATGGAACAGACTGGCAGGTGCCGGAGGAGAAGAGGGTGGGGTGACTGACTAAAGAAGGTGAATGGATTAGCTAAAAAACATATATGCATACCCATGGTCACAGACAATAGTCTTGTAGTAAAGGCCAAGGGAAGTGGATGTGGAGGTGACTGGAGGTGAGCAAAGGGAGGATATCTGCAATAGTCAATATTAAAAAAATTTAATAAATTTTTTTCTCTGCAAATTTTACATATTTGTCAGTGCAAATATCTTACTAGACGGAGACTTTACAGCTAAAATATCTGACTTTGGGCTTGCACGAGCTTCTGAGAAGTTTTCCCAGACAATCATGACTAGCAGAATTGTGGGAACAACAGCATATATGGCACCTGAGGCTTTGCGAGGAGAAATAACACCCAAATCTGACATCTACAGCTTTGGTGTGGTAAGTTTCATATACCCTCCTTTATATATTATAAAGATATAATATGCAAATGGTCGGTACACCTTGAAGTAGCAACCAACTGCATAACCACCAGATCATGAATCAGCAGGAGGATGGGGCAGTGAGCTACAAGCAGTGGCAGAGAGCTACCTGAGGGAGCAGGGCAGCAAACTAAGAGAGGAGGTGGGTGGGGGTAGGGGTGGGCAGAGGGAGCTACAAGAGGATGGGGCAGGGGCAGAGAACTACAGTAGAGCAGCAGTGAGCTACTGGTGCATGTATTCGTGCTCAGGGCTACTAGTATATATATATAAGCAGTAACAATAATCAGTCATTCTGACAATAATTATGAAATTTAAGTAGAATATTTTGAATATACCTGCCTTGCTTAGCTCTCTGTAAACTTTCATTTTAACCTTTAGTTCAATGAGAAATTGAACTACTCCAACTTTGTAAAGCCTTTATTTTGATTTCTGAAATTACTGCAAGAAATTATTTTTTTGCTATACTATCCTCATGAATTAGTATAAAACAAATTAGTGCGTAAAATAAATGTCATACAGTATGTAATTTAGTGTCATATTTAAAAATGAAGTATTTTTAAAAAGAAATATGCTTTGGCATTCTCTGATCTATCAGTCTGTGCCTAATAACTTAAGATGGAGTGAGGAGTGAATGGGGGTGGTTGGAGAAATTGGGTAATTCACAATTAGATTCCACATATTAGTGAGATCATATGGAATTTGTCTTTCTCTGACTGGCTTATTTCACTTACCATAATACCCTCCAGGTACTTATTTTTTCATATGTGTTTTATATATGGAAATTTAAGATCATAGCACTGTGAACTTAAGGTATAGGGTTTGGGATATGCCTAAAGTTTAGAAAATAATATTCTCCTAAGAGCCAAAGAAAATTATTCTTCTGAAGAATTCCCTGCCAAAACCGGTTTGGCTCAGTGGATAGAGCATCGGGGGACTGAAAGGTCCCAGATTCTATTTCGGTCAAGGGCATGTATCTTGGTTGCGGGCACATCCCCAGTAGGAGGCGTGCAGGAGGCGGTTGATAGATGTTTCTCATCGATGTTTCTGGCTTTCTGTCTCTTTTCCTTTCTCTCTGTGAAAAATCAATAAAATATATTAAAAAAAAAATTCCCTGCAAAACAGGGAAAGGAATGTCTAGAACACATTGAGTGGAGCTAATTGTTTAGTGAATTGCCCATAGCAAGAAGTGCTTGTGAGATAGGTGGGATCCATGTGAAGTTTCAAAGGATGGTGAGAAATGACCACACCTCATGTTCTTTCTGCCTTGATCCCTAAAAGACATAATGCAGTGTGTGAAAATGATTAACCAGAGTTCATAATCGAGATTCATAATTCCTTTTAGTTCTTATAAGTTGCCTGGAGTGTGACATTAATGGATTTGTTGTTTTTTCTCTTCATAGGTTTTACTAGAAATAATAACTGGACTTCCAGCAGTGGATGAACACCGGGAACCTCAGTTATTGGTAAATGAAAGATTCACTTTTTTCTAGTCCTTTTCTCTTTGCATGTTTAATCTAAATTTATATGGATAAATTTAGTATCTAGAAATGTCATTTGTTCTTGGCAGTTACATGGTGTCATATGGAAAGAGAATCAAATATTCCTAATTTCAGCTCTACCATAAAGTATTTGTGAAGCTTGGAAGAGTCAGTTATATATTTTGTATTCTAGTTTCTTTGTGAGTAAATCAGAACAGAACTATATGATTTCTGAGGTCATCTCCAGTATATTTTTACTTGTTACTTTCAGAGTGATTACTAACAATTTTCAGCTCAAAGGGTTAAAACAACATGACTTTTATCTACTCAAATTTGTATCAGAATAAAATTCCTAGCAAAAATTCCCTATCCATTTCTATTAAGTATTTTATTTATAAAGCTATGGGAACATAATACCACGCCCACTTTTCCCTATGTAGTAAATTTTAAGAACTTAGAGGCTCTTTTTATAAAACTGAAGATTTATAGGAATATCTGTTTCCATGTATAAGGTTTTCTTAAAATTAATTCAATAACTTCACTGATTTTTTTCTAATTAATGTATTGTAAGGGGACAAAACAGTGTGTCAAATTCAGATAATCCATGTTTACCAAATTATTTCCCAGAAGGGAATTAGAAAGTCAAAAGTATACTATAGATGCTCAAAGCTGAGTACCTTACTCGTTTAAGAAAAGCCATGAGTACAATATCTATATATTACAATATTGCTATAGTTTAAACTTTATATTATAAAGCTACATTATAAAACTTTCCATGGTTTCCTGGATATGTAGTAATACAATAGTACATGTTATATAATACTTCACATTAAAGTATATTTAGACAACATAATGTTATTATAAAAGTTATTATTTTTATAATGAATTTTTTACCATGATACACATAAATTTAAAATTCTCTGTCTCATTGGTGGCTGGTGGTCAGGAAAGAAGCCAAGGCTGGAGATGCAGTTTTTGAGCCATTAGTGTACAGGCATAGATAAAGTTTTGGTTATAGATTGAATTATGCAGAGAAAGTGTGTAGATTCATCATATAGGAGGACAGTTAAAAAACAAAGTGTTTTGCTACCTACTTTACATTTTACAAGGCCTGCCTATCTAAAGACGTGAAATTTTCCATCTTTTCACCTGAGATTTTTTTTCTCCTTCAGAATATTATAAAAGCCTTGAAATTTTGGTTTGAAAAAGTATGTAATACAGAAAGACATAGAGGCCATCTCAGTCACAAGTTTTATGGATCCTCAAATAATAGTAAAAATCATAATAATTCAAGGAAGATTATACTCTCTGACTTATTCTTAAGGTCTGAATGTGACATGACTATAAAGTAATAAGATTTTAATGGAAGTATAATCATATCACTATTACCCAAATATTTGCAAAATTTTTCTTTTGGAAGTGTTTCTGGAGACTTTATAGTCCACCTCACAAAATAGTCTTTGCCATCAGTATTTTTCCTAGGACTACCTTAAAAAAAAAAAAAAATTACTGCACACTCAGGCTTAAAATGACAAAAAAAAAAAAAAAATGTATTCCCACAGTTCTAGAAGCCAGAAGTCTGAAATCAAGGTTTTGTCAGGGCCACATTACTCGGAGACTCTAGGAGAGAATCTTTCCTTACTTCTTCCAGCTTCTGGTGGCTGTTGGCATGCCTTGACTTGTAGCCACATCACTCCAGTTTCTGCCTCGGTGATCACATCATCTACTTTTCCCTGTCTGTTTTTTCCTCTTTCTATCTCTTTTACAGATGCTTATCATTGGATTTAGGGCCTACCTGGGTAACTTAATGACATCTGCAAAGACATTTTTCTCTAAATACAGCCACACTCATACGTTCTGGGGATTAGGACTTGGATATAGCTTTTGGGGGCTACTGCTCAACCCACTATATATCCTAGTCCTAGTCCTCTCTCCCTGTTCATTACTTTTTCACCATGGCCCTGCCTCCCTTTTCCTCCTTCCTCTATCCCTTTGATTCAACAGTTTGAGTACTCACAGAGAAGTTTGAGTGAAGGGAGGGGAGTCTGTTTTCAGAAGTTGGAACTGTGTTATCAGGAGCAAATCAAGCAGTAGACCATCCTGCACTGGCAGCCTAGTTAAGTGCTGCAAATGGAAGCATGACAAAGTTAGCTCAGTAGCATAAATACAAAAACTAGATGGCGAATGAGAAGTATCTAGGAAATATGTATGTATGTATGTATATATAAATAAATAAGGTTTCTTCTATCTGTCTTCAGTTCTTAACAAGGTTATAAAAGTAGACAATAAAATAAGATTACAGCCCAGCCGGTGTAGCTCAGGGATTGAGCGTGGACCTATGAACCAGGAGGTCAGGGTTTGATTCCCAGTCAGGTCACATGCCTGGGTTATGGGCTCGGTCCTCAGTAGGAGGCTTGCAGGAGACAGCCAATCAGTGTTTCTGCATTATTGATGTTTCTCTCTCTCTCTCCCTCTCTGAAATAAATAAAATTATATTTTTTTAAAAAGAGTACATATTATTATGAAGTAGATTAAATAATTAAGATTTTTTCCCTTTCATTTGAAACTCAAAGTTTTAATACTTGTTTTAAAGCTAGATATTAAAGAAGAAATTGAAGATGAAGAAAAGACAATTGAAGATTATGTTGATAAGAAGATGAATGACATTGATTTCACTTCCATTGAAACTATGTACTCTGTTGCCAGTCAATGTCTGAATGAAAAGAAAAATAAGAGACCAGACATTAAGACGGTATTAATTTTTTATACTTATTTAAAAAGTGAAGGAGTGGGATTTGTCATTTTTTCCTTAAGTGTGCATTTCAAAACAACTATTTAATATAGTTCTTTTTTGTTGTTTTTCTGTTTTTATAAAAGGTCCAACAGCTGCTGCAAGAAATGATGGCTTCTTGAAACTAGTAGTATAGACCCTTGGCTTTTTAATATGCAGCTATCAAAACCATTTTCTAGGTTAAATGTTCTGATAAACATTATTTTTTACCTTTAAAAAAGCATAATACAGTGCAGTGGTTATTAAAACTTATATGGAGGCCCCAACATACAGAACAAACAAAAGTAGAGCTGCTATATCAACTTCTTAGTGTCACCCTACTTTTGTGCAGTAATTCCTGAAACATCTTCTTGGAACCTCAACAAACACAATTTGAAAACCATGATTAGCAAAAAAGAGGACCGGACTATAGAATGAAAAGACCCAACTCTACTACTAATTTTCTATAAAGCTTTGGTCAGTCTCTTAGCTGCTTTGAGCTTGGTTTTCTGCACCTGTAGCACTGGATTATACTATTGTACCTCTCTGACAAGTAATCATGAAAATCAAAGGATGCAGAATGTTTACAAAGTACTTATAAATTGATATAAAATTTAAATTTTATACAGATGATTATAAAATTTTTATTTTTTGTTTATAGGGTCATTTTCACAATGAGCTATTTTTTAAATTTATTTTTTTATTTTTATAGATTTCAGAGAGGCAGAGAGAGAGAGAAACATCAATCATTGATCAGCTGCCTCCTGCACACTCCACACAACCCAACCATGTGCCCCAACTGGGAATCAAACCATGACCTCCTGGTTCATATGTCGACACTCAACCACTGAGCCATGCTGGCCAGGCCACAGTGAGCTCTTTTAAGCAATTATTCATCACAAGCCAAATATTCCTAGATGATATTCCCGTGATATGGCCATAATTAGATTATGTCACATAGCAAAGTTGATGGAATTTTGCAATGCAGTTAAGGTTCCTAATCAGCTGACTTTGAGTATCAACAGGGACTGTGCTGGGTAGGCCTCACCTAAAAAGGTGAGCTTTTGCAAGAAGTCTGAGAGATTCTCCTGTGGGCCTTGAAGAAGGAAGCTACCATGTTTAAGAAGGCCACATTGGCTACGACCTATGGATTGCTTTCAGGAGATAAGAGCTACATTCTGGATGGGACTTCGGATGTTACCCACAAGAAACTGAATTCTAACATCCTAAATTAGCTTAGAAGAGTATTCCAGATTTCAGATGATGCTGTATTCCCAACTAACACCAAAGTTTCAGCCTTGTAAGACCCTCAGTGAATCTAGCTGAGCTGTGCCTATATTTCTACATACAGAACTGTGACATAATAAATGAGTTGCTATAAGCTACTAAGTCTATGGTAAGTTATTATGCAGCTATAAAAAAATGAATGCAGATATTCCCTTGGTGATTCTCCCATGGTGATATACCATCATGTTCACAGATTCTGCTCACGCTCAAGGGGTTGATAGGGATTAAACAGTATGTACACCAGGGGATGTACTGACTTTCACTGGATTTCTCGATTTTCCTCAGTCCCTTCTGGTTTATTGTTTGTTCTGCTACAGAGAGTTCTGGATAGTAGTGATGAATTGATTTTTTAAATGACTTTTAATAATTTCTCCTAAGTTTAAAATTTCCAATTGGTTTATATTATTTGAAAATTGATTTTTCAAATTTGGGTGAGCAGAAGGAAGTAATTTACTTAATCATGAAAACTGGCTGATAGAAAAGCTAATATGTATAGAAGAAATGACAAGTGGCTACTATTATTCACTTGTTCATTCAGTAAGTTTTCTATCTTTAAGTTCTTTCATTAACACACTCAGAACAAGAGTATATACAGTAAGCTACAGTAGAAAATGCTCATCCTCTATATCACATCGTTTGAGACCTTCCTAAATGCTCTCCTGGGAATCAAAAACAACACATCTTTCTAATCATCTTTGTAAACTCAGTATTTAAGCAGAAAGAAACATTTGCTAGTTGAAAAGGGAAAAGGAAAATAAGTAAAATGACTTAGTTAAATCAATCTCAATAGGAACCCACCTAATTTGAGGCACGATATGATACTGAACATAATTATGTTATTTTAAAATAGAATTATTTCTTGTAATAAAAGCTTTTATGTAAAATTACATACTTATATCTCTGATTGTAAACTGTTACCAAACTATACTCAATTTTTTTAAATGAGTAAACTATATATGT
Organism: Lasiurus borealis; assembly: GCA_004026805.1. NCBI lineage: Eukaryota > Metazoa > Chordata > Mammalia > Chiroptera > Vespertilionidae > Lasiurus > Lasiurus borealis. The sequence goes on from PVJN01017771.1 coordinate 32,034, forward strand.
TATTTTAAAGTTTTTGTAATGTCATTTGGTAGATGTTTTCATTCCATCAAATGGAATTGATATCATATTTACCAAAATTAGACATAGCTTCCCCCACAAGACTACCTTAACTCTTTGGACAGCAATAATACAGTCAACCTAAGAATCACCACACTGTTTCATCTTTTTGCCCAATGGCATCTTGATGCATCATGGACCACTGAACTTGTGTGACTCACTGAGCTACAGGAGTGAATAGCAGGGTGGTTGTCCTCAGCTCACACATGAACATGACTTTCTTTAAAGTTCTGAGAATAATGTCCAGGCTATTTGTACTGTTTCCCTCAGGCAGAAATGAAAAATGTGGGGTGACATCTAGTTAAAGCTTTTTCTTAACTTCATTTGGAATATGCTTCCCCCTAATTTTGTATAGAAGCAGTAAATTTTAAACAGACTTTAAAAAAAAACAACTTGTTTTTAAATATATTTTATTGATTTTTTTACAGAAAGGAAGGGGAAGGGATGGAGAGTTAGAAACATTGATGGGAGAGAAACATCAATCAGCTGCCTCTTTCACACCTCCCACTGCAACCAAGGTACATGCCCTTGACTGGAATCGAACCTGGGACCTTTCAGTCCAGAGGCCGATGCTCTATCCACTGAGGCAGACCAGTTAGGGCTGGAAAAACTTTTGACAGGTTTTGCAAGTTTTGATGTGAACTTTGAATGTTTCCTCCAACTGATTGTGCAATGACAAAGTGGTTGCGAACCACCCACATACCCATTTCCATAAAGAACAACTGCTTTTATTGCCATGTCTCTGACCCATTGGTTTTCTAGTTAACCAATTCAAATTTTTAAATTCTGTTTTGCCTCAACTTAATATGAGGAGCAAACAAGTAATAAGAACAACTAGTCAATGTTTTGCTTTATTTTTCTAACATATAATTAAGATAAATTTAAGCCAAAACCGGTTTGGCTCAGTGGATAGAGCATCTGCCTGTGGACTGAAGGGTCCCAGGTTCGATTCCCGGCAAGGGCATGTACATTGGTTGCAGGCACATACATCCCCAGTAGTGGGCGTGCAGGAGGCGGCTGATCGATGTCTCTCTCTCATCAATGTTTCTGGCTTTCTATCCCTCTCCCTTCCTCTCTGTGAAAAATCAATAAAATATATATTTTTTTAAAAAAGATAAATTTAAGACATTCTAAAGCATTTATGGCTCTACTTTTTTGTTCTGTAAACATATAAAATGACCATAGGTCTTAGCCATTTATAGTGCTATTATTCACTTTCAAACTCAGCATATATTTTATTTTTCCAGCTTTATTGTGGTATTCTTGACAAATGAAAATTGTATACGTATAGCCTGGCCAGCATGGCTCAGTAGTTGAGCATCAACCTATGAACTAGAAGGTCACAGTTCAATTCCCAGTCAGGGTACATGCCCAGATTGCAAGCTCAATCCCCGGGGGAGGGAGGCATGCAGGAGGCAGCCAATTGATGATTCTTTCTCATCATTGATGTTTCTGTCTCCTCCTCTCCCTTTCTCTCTGAAGTCAATAAAATATATATACTGAAGGTATTTAACTTAATGTCTTAATATATGTATAAATTGTGAAATGATACCATTGTCAAACTAATTAATAAATCCAACACTTCACATAGTTACATTATTTTATTTGTTTGTTTGTTTGGTATAGTAATAGAGGGATTCGCTCAGCTAGGAAGCTTTAACAATGCCTGAGCTAAATATATGTAGATTGTCACTGTACATTACCTTCTAAAAGGCAAATTCAGGCAAGAAATAAAAAGTCAAAATATAAAACTGCTACATAAGCATGGAGTTATCAGTATATAGTATAAGGAATGACTGGAATGTACTTTAGCTTAAAGAAAAGAAAAATGTAAACTGAATCAAGTTCTATTTGTGTGTTACTGGTATTATGAGGCCTTTACGTCAGCAGTGAGCCAAGAATAAGACTTCATCATAATGTTTCTCCTACTGTCCTGGAGAAAGGAATATTGTGTTCCAGATGATGTCAGATATTTTCCTCTACTGGCTATACATATACCAGGGAAATTTGGTGAAGGTTTTTGTGAAGGTCATCCAATGTGTTTTTCTTGCTCTAACTCCATGCTTATGTAGCAGCTTTTATATTTTGACCTTTTATTTCTTGCCTGAATTTGCCTTTTAGAAGGTAATGCACAGTGACAATCTACATATTACAACTACATATCAGTTTCTATTGCAGAATGTCTTTATATGATTAATATAATCACACTCTGGTTTATACCTAAAGCTTTTGAAAGTTTAGCATGAATTAAATCATTAGAGACTGATCATTTCAGGCTGCAATGCTGAAATCTAAGCCCTAGACTGGGATCTTTTCTTATGTTATAGCCATTCTACTAGTAAGAACTAAATGGTATCTCCACCTCTTTTAAGAATTAAAAATTAATGCTATGGTAGTAATCATTTTACAATATATATGTATCAAATCAACACATTGAACATCTTAAACTGTTCTACCACTTCAACTTATGCAATCTTTTATGTCAATTATATCTCAATAAAACTTGGGGTGGGGAATTAAAAATTTAAACAGGGTCTACATCCTTAGCAACTCAGACCATTTATAAAATGTCTCAAAAATGAAACATAAAGAGATGTATATCCCCATCATATATTTTTGTAATATATTTTATTTGTTTTTTACAGAGAGGAAGGAAGAGAGAAAGAGAGTTAGAAACATCAATCAGTTGCCTCCTGAACACCCTCCACTGGGGATGTGCCTGCAACCAAGGTACAAGCACTTGACCCGAATCGAACCCAGGACCCCTCAGTCTGCAGGCTGACGCTCTATCCACTGAGCCATACCAGTTTCGGCTCCCCATCATATGTTTTAGAAGAGTAGCATCCATCTTTATAGTGATAACAGAGTTTGAATATATTAAGTTAGTATCCTTAAAAATTTTGAAATGCTGACCAGTATGTTAAAAAACAACAACACAAAACTCAATATCACTTCCATTAGTGGCATCCTTTGGTGAAATATTCTTAAATCAATTCATAAGTTAGTGGAGAGAACATGTGATAATATACTCTGTTAAACATATTAGGAATCTCGCCATACAACATTCTTTTTTTTTTTGCCAAGAAAGATCAATAAAATCTGCCTTTAAATATTTAGGCCTCGCAAATGTCAAAGGAGCTCTGAAAACTCACCTTTCCATAAAAACAATGAAAAGGTTGGCAAAAAATGGTCAGAATTGACTTTTTCAGAACTGAAAACTAACCAAAGGCTTGCAGCAAACAAGAAAACAAAACCAGCTGAATCTCAGTAAGAGCAAGCTTTGTGGCATATTAACTTATCCTAGTCTCTCATTCCTTGCTCAATGGTAGCCTTGAAAAATAACAGTCCACATTCTTGATACCAGAGGGAGAACAGAGCTGGAGCTTTTTCAAAGCCTTATTCTGAAAGAAATGTAATTATTTGATCTCTCTGGCAGTTCCCTATTCAAGGGCTTCTTTATTTGACCTAAATCTCACCTAGCACTAAAAGCCTCTATCTGGAGTCATTTGTCAAAAATGTTTACTGGCAAATATTGTAATCACAGCTGTCTGAGGTGATAATAGTTGGGACAAACAATAGGCTACCCAAAAAGCTTCAAAGAAAAAGCTGAGGAGCAAGATATCCATTACAGCTTTGAAAATCCCCTACATATTCCTGGGAATCTACAAAACCATGTACGTATGTAAAGCCATGCACATGCTCAACATAAAAAGGACCTGAGAAGGCTCTAAGCTTTACCTCTGGTTGACCTTCAGGCTCCATACAAGCAAGAAGTAAAGACTAAGGCAGAGTCAAAACTGCAGTGGAAAGTGTCTTGACATGAATACAGGGCCCTTGCAAATACTGGGAGATTTATTGGTTATAGATGTTTAAGGAAGTTTGTCTGAATTCATTAGCTGATGATGAATCTGAGTAGAGATTTCAGTGGCCACACATCATAAAGAAAACAGACTTTACAGAATTAGTTTACTTAAGTCACCAAAAAACAAACAAATAAAAAAAAGCAAGTAAAACAAGTAGCAACCACAGCAAACATTGGGGAGGGGACTGATTTCTAGAATTGCCACATTATATTTTTTAAATGCTTGCTTTTCAACAAAAATGTCTTAAGAGGCAACCAAGTATGGCCCATACATATACTCAGGAGGAAAAAATTAATAAAAACAGTATCTGAGGAAGCCCAGATGTTATACTTATTAGACCAAGATTTTAAATTGGCTATTTTAAACATGTTCAAAGAGCTAAAGGGAATTATATATAAAGAACTAAAGGAAAGTATGAGAACAATATCTTACCAAATAGAGAACATTAAATAAAGAGCAGACCAAGGGAGGAGAGTGCCATGGGCTAAGACATGCAGAGGATAGTGGGCAACAGTAAGGAGCAGATTTTATTCTATGTCACTATAAATTATAACCACTATCAGTATACACTCAGTGGCCAGATTATGATCTCTAAATGCATAATAATCTGGCCACTCAGAGTGTGTGTGTTAGAGGCCTGGTGCATGAATTCATGCATGGGTGGGGTCTGGCCAACCTGGCCATGGGGAGGGGGCATGGATGGTTGGCCAGCCTGCCTGCTTGTTAAACTCCTGGTTGAGGGAACAATTTGCTTTTTGGCCTTTTATTATATGATATACACTGAGTGGCCAGATTATTGTGTTCAGAGATCATAATAATCTGGCCACTCAGTGTATAATACTTATGAAGTTTGTTGACTGGATGAGAGGAAAATATTTTATTCAGTTTACATCATTTAATGCAAACTGTACCCAATTATGTCTACATATGAATTATTTGTGGAACTGATTCCTGGGTCTACCTAGTGTCTCAGAATCTCTGGATATGAAACCCTAGAATCAGTACTTCTTATTATAACGTATCAGAAGACCGGTGCATGACATTCGTGCACTGTGGCAGAGAGATCCCTCAGGCCGGCCTGCACCCTCTCGCAGTCCAGGACTCCTCAGGGGCATGTCGGACTGCTGGCTTAGGCCCAATCCCCCTGGGGGATCAGATATCCCTCACAGGGCTCTCACAGTTTGAGACCCCTCACTCCTTACTGCCTGCCTGCTGTGGAGGTGGGAGAGGCTCCCACCGCACTACTGCACTGGCCAGCCATGAGCCCAGCTTCTGGCTGAGTGGCACTCTCCCTGTGGGAGTGCACTGACCACCAGGGGGCAACTCCTGCATTGAGCTTCTTCCCCCTGGTGGAAAATGTGGGTCATAGTGACGAGTTATCCCATCATTCGGTCGATTTGCATATTGAATTTTATTATATAGGATGGCTGTACAGTATTTGCAAAAAAAAAAGTGAGGATACACTCAATTATAATACGTTAGTTCCGAGTGGAAATCCCTTAACTTTTATGAAATTTTTAGTATATCAGCCTTTTAAGGACAATTCTCCATCTTTTATAAAACCGCTACCAAATACATTTTTTTTGTAAGATAGCCCTAATAAGAATGAATTTGATACTGAATTACAAACAGAGTATTCAATATTTGAATAGGCTAGTTCCGTTATCAAGTATGTTGCTTCCCTAGTGTACTGGGTGCTTCTATCACAATGGGAACTGTGTGACTCCTGGCATTTCCATTATTGCTGCACCAGTGGAAAGTTCTCATCTAAATGAAGCACTCTTGATTCAACTTGCCTAGGTTTCAAACTACTTAAAATCCTTTTTAGTTTAGACAGGTTAATTAACAAATGAATAAATGAATGGGATTTCAAATCTATCACCAGGCATTGCATTAGGTAGAATTGTCCAAACATTTAAAAAAAAGGTTAGACTAGAAAACCAACTTAGTACACAATTTAAAGAGAAAAATTTTTTATTGCAATATAAAATGCACTTATAAAATGTCCACAGAAGACATAATTCTTCAATGCTATATAAATTTATTGGGAATACATTATTCATCTTCTATTGTTATGATGACACCACTTAAAATATACTGTAAACGATGAGTTACACTCTATAACAAATGCATCACTGATTTTTCAACAATCATTGGTTTAATAATAATTAGTTTTAAGACTCTATAATCACATCTATATTCTGGAATGTCCATTTACTTTCACGTAGTGTAGTGGAATTTAGAGTATAATTGCACATGGATAGTACAGAAAAACATTCACTGCTAAATTATTTTATGACAGGTTAACAATCTTCCTGACTAAAAACAAAAGCTTCAGGATTCTCAATGCAGGAATTTGTGTGTATGTTGTGTCTACGTGTGCACCCATGAAACAACTTAAAATATATCTTTAGTAAACAAGTGCAACATTACTGTTATTTTGCATAAACATAATATTCTGATTAATTGTAAACAAACAAAAACCCACACAAATATTCTTATTTATTCTAGGAAAAAAAAAATCTGTCAACCTATAATTATTCTAATATGCTTTACTTGAACACACAACGAATTTCTGAAAGGTGCATATATTACCTTAGGTCAGTGATCGGCAAACTGCAGCTTGTCAGCCACATGTGGTTCACGAGCCACGGTTTGTCGCTCTGTTGACTAATGAGTTTGCCGACCACTGACCTAGACTCTTGATTCCAATAATTACAGGCTGTTGTTCCTTGTGATTAAGCCCCTATCCCAGTGGTCAGCAAACTCATTAGTTAACAGAGCAGCAAACCACGGCTCATGAGCTGCATGTGGCTCTCGAGTTGCAGTTTGCCGACCATGGCCTTAGATAATAATGTATAAAAGTGAGTGTTTTCTATTTATACTATGAAATGTGCATTTCTGATATTGTTTTACGCAGCATAAAGTTTAGATCAAAAATTCTAAATTCTGGATCCCCACAATTCATTTAGAAAACACCTCCAAGTTATGGCTCTCACAGCAGGTTTAATAGATTAAACATGATGAAGTGTTCTAGATCCCTCTATTTCAAGTATCAAAGAAAAAATGAGGCTCAAAATCTCTGTAGGTTGTAGATAAAAATGCAAAGCTTTGGAAAACAGTTAAATGTGTCTTGAAATAAGATGTCAATCGAAACAAGATTCTTTAGTGTTCATCTGTGTTAGGCCAAGTACTGGGACTTTAAAACAGTTTGGTTAAATCTGAATATTTGCTCAAAAGTGATAGAGAACACAATTTGCCTATAATATGTAGTTTTATAGAGAAATCAATCAATATTTTCAATATTATTGACTTTAAATATTTGCTTTGGAATTATATTAATAAAATATTACATTCAATTGAATGTAAATATTTGGCCTCACACTACTTACAATGAAATGACTTACTTTTGAAATAGAATTTTTTTAAAGCATTATAAAGAGAATTTACTAAAGCTGTATAAACATCTTTCAATGACATGAGAAATCCTGCAGTACAGAAAATATCTTGTACCCTTAAGGTTTCAGAATGAGCTGATCTTCTGAAATTTTAATGCCTTTTGAAAAACCAAAAAGTGAGATAAACTGCTGCAAGAAAGCACTGTTTCTAAAAGTTGCAAACATGATCCCACTCTGAGATAGTCTGCTCCTCAAAGTAAGCAACTTTCCACCTCTTCTTAGGCACACTAATTTTCAGCTTAGAAAATAATCTAACCTGGTTCTTTTTTTTTTCTTTATTGATTAAGGTATTACATAATCCTTAAGTAGTATGAATATTTTAAGGCCTTTCTCCCTTAAAGAAAAAATTTTATGTCTCACTAAATAGTAATAAGAAGTACATCTTACTTTCAGACATTAGACTTTCTGGAATTGGCCCAACTGTATACAACTTGAAGAATTCTGTGAAAGTGTGGAATCATCACTCTGAAAACTGTGACAAAATTAAACACCATTATATTGAACCCTTTTCTAGCTTTAACTTAAAAATAGAAATCATGAGACTTCTATAACAATAATTTTAAAAACACACAGAAGTGAAAAGTGCTATTTTTCAAAAAGTTCAAATTTTTTCTCTACTACATATCA
>PVJN01017772.1:0-40038 GCA_004026805.1 Lasiurus borealis
AATATATTTTATTGTTTTTTACAGAGAGGAAGGGAGAGGGATAGAAAGTCAGAAACATCGATGAGAGAGAGACATTGATCAGCCGCCTCCTGCACGGCCCCCACACTGGGGATATGCCCACCATCAAGGTACATGCCCCCGACCGGAATCGAACCTGGGACCTTTCAGTCTGCAGGCCGATGCTCTATCCACTGAGCCACACTGGTCTTGGCCATCTGTGTCTTCTTGCCCAACGACACTGTCAGCTTGGCTGGTCCCAGGCACCAGAAGGAAACGTGGAGAAAAGTTTGGAAGGGACAGCAGAGCCTGGGGCTCCCTGAGGACCAGGCCAAGCCCGGGCTCCCTGCCTGTCTGGGTCGAAGGGCGAGATTTCCTCGTGGCTTTCAGGAGCAATTGCCTCATACAAGTTTGTGTTCTTCAACGGTTGCTAGGTGACCGCCCCAGTGCCCTCCCCAGGCCCCAGGAGGCAACCCTGAGAAGTGTGTTCTTAAGCTACCTCCCGGCTGCAGGGAAGATGAGGGACTCTAAGATTTCAAGAGCAAACCACCTAGGCTCCATGTACTCACTCATAAATGGTGTTTAAGAGTTCATCTTCAGCCGAGACCACTAGGTTACTATGATTTCTCTCTCTCTCTTTTTTTAATATACAGTGGTACCTCGAGATACGAGTTTAATTCGTTCCGTAACCTTGAGGCGTGGGAAACTATGAGACGCTTGAGTCGCGGTAAACTGGTGGGTCGTGTGCAGCCGGCCGATCCTCGCGATGACTCCTATCTCAACTGTTGCTTGTATTTCAAAGCAAAAATCGCTTGCTCGATGGCTCATATCTCAAAAATCTCGTATGTTAGGGCACCCGTATCTCGAGGTACCACTGTACAGTTATTGGTGGAAGGTCCGCAGGAAATTTGATTTCTCGAGGAAGGCACGTTCGCAAGGCCTTTCCCGCGTGTCCCTGGGATGCTGGAGGCGGTGGACGGTGCCCCTTGGAGAGCACAGCTAATCTCCGTGTGGCTTCAGAGCTCCAGGTGGCGGCTGATCCTCCTGGGCAGAGGGCTGCTCGCGCCTGGCGCTGCACCTGTGACAGTTTCCCCCCAACTCTGAGCTCTGCCGGCTCAACTGAGCCTCTGAAAAACGGAGCTGTGTTCTCTCCCTTTAGTGCCTCGTTACGGACAATAAAGAGCTGAGGAATGGAGTGTTGGCTGGCAGTGTGGCTCTGATCTACTGCAGAGCGGAATTCAGACAGGCTGTTGTGTCATCAGTAGGGCTGCTAGGTTATTTGCAGGAATATATAGACTAGAGGCCCGGTGCATGAAATCTGTGCAAGAGGAGGTCTTCCTTCCCCCGGCTGCCGGCCCCGGCTTCCCTTTTAGCTCCAGCTTTGTCCTGAAGGTCGTCTGGAAGGACGTTCGGTCTAATTAGCATATTACGCTTTTATTATTATAGATAAATATTTTCAACTGAGAAACATATATATTAGATATAAATGGTTTATATATAATAAATGTATATATTTTAGCAGGTATTTTTCTTTTCCTTTTGTTTTTTAAAATATATTTTATTGATTTTTCACAGAGAGGAAGAGAGAGGGATAGAAAGCCAGAAACATCGATGAGAGAGAGACATCGATCAGCCGCCTCCTGCACGCCCCCTACTGGGGATGTGCCCAAAACCAAGGCACATGCCCTTGATTGGAATAAAATCTTTCAGTCCCCAGGCTGACGTTCTATCCACTGAGCCACACCGGTTTTGGCTTTAGTAGGTATTTTTCAACTGGAACATAGGAAGAGGATAGTCACATCCTGTTCTCAGTTTACCAAAACTACCAATCCCTAGGACAAGCAAGGGTTCACTACCGGTAACCCACGGGTAGTTAGCGATGCTAATAATAAGTGGTACTTGGCCGTTGGAGAGCCTCCAACCACCTTTCTTTTTATTTAATTATCTTTATTGTTGAAAGTATTACAGGTGCCCCCCCTTTTCCCTCACTGACCTCCTCCCCCCTCGTTCCACCCTCTCCCCAGACCTTCACCGCCCTATTGTCTGCAGGTGTGTTCTTGGGTTAATGATTTCCCCCTCCCTTTCCCTCAGTCTGTCGCATGCTTCAGTGTCTCTGTGGAATCTAACGTGCAAAATAGATCCTCCGGCCATTTTTCAGTGCAATAGGTGGCTCTCTCCCCAGTCACTAGCCGTGCAGCACGGACAGGAATCTTATAGATTCAGGAAGCAGCAAGAGAACGTTGCTTACACGTTCTGGGAAGAGTGTGTTGGCATTCTGTATTTTCCTAAGAAGGTTTGTGTGTGTTTTTTCTCCAGGCAAATCCAATCCCGGGACTAGGATTGTGCCTCAGGGTGAGAGGGAGAGCTCAGAGCCTTCATCACTATAGACCAGAAATCAGAAACGGTGCTTTCTGCCAGGGATACACGGAGAGCAGACAGTTACTACCGGCTTGAATGCTGATTTGAAATGATTGGAGCCAGTTGCCAAGAGTTAAAAGCAAAGAGGATTTCACGTAGAAAGAAAACTCAATTTTTTTGGCCCTTCTTCAAAGAAGTAGAAGCTTTGGCAACATGGGGCTTGGTTTCTGACATGGCGGTTGGAGTTGGGTAGCGGCTGGCAGTTGACCCCAATCCTGGGTGGCTCCTAGAACGTCCCATCCCTTTCTGGAAACGGAAAGAAGGCACCGCCTGTGGGTGGATGAGCTAGAGGGGTGCCCCACCCAGAGGACATGGCACCACTGTCACCACCTCCTGGCACTCTTTTGCTCATTGGGAGCCCCGTAAACATGTGGGTGTGGGCCACTGCCAGAGCCTGCGGGAGAAGTCTGCCTGCAGCACCCACCTCGATGGAGGGGTCCTGGCCTGGCGGGCTTCCGTCGGTGGTTTGAGCACAGAGCTGGGCCACCGGCCTTTGCTCCTGCTCCCTTGGGAAGACAGCTGGACCGTTTGTAGGCGTTATCATCAGGGCTCGGTCCCCCTCCCCTCGAGGTTCACTGTGCTCCCGAACCTCCATCCTCCCCTGCACAGCCCCATGCGGATTGCCACTTATTCATCGTTTCAGCCTACCAGAGCCCGTGTTTGGGCAGGAGACAGTGATTTCTCTAGGGTGACCCAAGAGGATGATGCCTTTAATGGACAGAGTTGGAGCAGACGTCTTGGGCCATCTGCGAGTTAGCCAATCCCAGCCTCTCTCTCGGTTGACCAGCTGCCCTTAGGAAGCCATGCCCCCAAGTGAACCCTGCGGCTCCTGACAATGGACAATGCCAAGGAGCTAGGGAGCCCTCACACTTGAATACCAGTCTCTGTGTGGCTCCCCCAGAACCAGGAGCTGCTTTTTCTTAGCACTGGGTGACCTTCGCCAAAGTCATTGGCGTGGCGTGGCTGTCTGTGACACCATTGTCTCTCAGGGGCGACACAATGGCATTAATACTCCACCATCTGAGAGCTTGTCAAGTGACTGGTCGCTAGGCACAGTTGGGCGATACAATGAGGAGTCTGTTTTGGCAAAAGTGTGGCATTCAGACTGGGATTGAGCACTGACGCTCACACCCAAGAGTGAACTTGGGCCGGGCGTTTAACTCTGTGACCGGCAAAAGGAAAAATAGTTAAACGATAACACGATGAGTGAGAACCTAGGATGGCTGAGAATTCTGGAGTTCCGTCCCTCCCCTATTTTACTTGTTGGAGTCAATTGTCAAAAGTCCAGCTGAAACCGGTTTGGCTCGGTGGATGGAGCGTCGGCCTGTGGACTGAAAGGTCCCAGGTTCAATTCCAGTCAAGGGCATGGACCTTGGTGGCGGGCACATCCCCAGTAGGGGGCATGCAGGAGGCGGCTGATCGATGTCTCTCTCTCATCGATGTTTCTAACTCTCTATCCCTCTCCCTTCCTCTCTGTAAAAAATCAACTAAAAATATATTTTAAAAGTCTCATGTGCATAAATAGCACCTTTCTAATAGGATTGATTTGATGAAATGAGATAGGACTTGTGTCTAGCGTGTGGTAGGTACGCAGGTGCTGACCACTTGAGGTCCCAATCTGGTGTAACAGAAGCTATCAGGAAAATTGGTGGCTCAATGGATAGAGCGTTGGTCTATGGACTGAAGGGTTCCTGGTTGATTCTGGTCAAGGGCACGTACCTCGGTTGCAGGCTCAACCCCCCACAGCCCAGGTCTGTCCTGTGCAAGAAGCAACCAATTAATGTGTCTCTCTCATATTGATGTTTTTTTTCTCTCTCTCCTCCTCCCCTCCACCCTCTCTAAAATCAATACAAAAATATCCTCTGCTGAGGACTGACCAAAATATATATATTGGTTCCCTCTCCCCAAGGCTTGTGTCTTACTGCTTTGAGGACTAAGAATTTGTAGCCAATGGGAGAGCCAAATTGTTGCCTTGCTTAATAAATACCGAACAAATTCGTTTTATGGTGAAAAGTCTAAATCAGTGGTTCTCAAGTTTCCTAAGGCCGCGACCCTTGCATACAGCTCCTCCTGTGGTGGTGACCCCCCAACCATGAAATGTTGCTACTGTGATGCATCGTGATGTAAATAGAAGCATTTTCCGATGGTCTTAGGCAACCCCTGTGAAAGGGTCGTTCCACCCCCAAAGGGGTCGAGACCCACAGGTTGAGAACCGCTGGCCTAGATGGAGGCCTCTCATGCTGTGTTGCTAAAGGTCTGGCTTCTTCACCGGGAAGTGAGAGTGGAGAGTGAAAAATCATCTCGGTGCTTCAGGACAAGGCCATGTTGACCACTGAGCTGAGAAGACTCTCTCTTCAGTGATGGCAGTGATGGCCGCTCCCTCTGGGCGCGGGCTCCTGGCTGCAGGAGCCTGCATCTCGGCACTCGGATCCAGCACCACACCAAGGTCGCTGGGCCAGTTCCATCCGGGAAGCTTTGCGGTGTCTGCGCCGGTTTTTAGGAGAAGACGGATGGTTGCTATGGAGCTGTTCATCATGACCGCCGCCTGCCCCTCCATTCCTCACGCTCCCCCCGCCAATAGAAAACCACTTAGACCCAAGCCGGAGGGCAGCCAACTAGCTTTCAAGCGAGAATGAACTGGGCCCGGGCATTAGTCTCTTCACGGAGGAGGTGACTTTCCATGTGACCTTTCCCAGCACGAGCCGCTGGGCTCTGTCCGAACAGCGTCCGGTTCCCCGATCGGGGCCTGAGATGCAGGAGGGTCATACCTGGATTTTTTTTTTTTTGCCCCAAAGCAGAAACATTCATCAATACATGTGAAAAAAAAAGAAAGAAAATCTTGCTGAAACCAGTTTGGCTCAGTGGATAGAGCGTCAGCCTGCGGCCTGAAAGGTCAAGGGCACGTACCTTGGTTGCGGGCACATCCTCAGTGGGGAGTGTGCAGGAGGCAGCTGATCGATGTCTCTAGCTCTCTATCTCTCTCCTTTCCTCTGTGTAAAAAAATCAATAATATATATTAAAAAAAGAAAAAGAAAAAGAAAATCTTCGTTTTGTGCAGAACTGGCCCTGGGGTGGGTCTTTTATTGTCATGGGTGTGTGTGTGTGTAAAGAAATTCAGACACAGGCTGGGCTCCTAATTGGAAAGAGAAAGATGTTCCCGCGGAAATATATGTATCTCTATACATTTTTGAAAAGAGAATCTCACGGAAAAGTGACATCGTCGCTCTGTTTCCGTGAGATTTTGTGATCCGTGTAATGAAGTTGCTTGCTCCCGGATGCTGTTTCTCAGACAGGGACCTCAGCGCTTATTATTAATGTGCCACCGGCTTGTGGAGGTGACTAATCCCACGAGCTCCAGGCACACACGCTAGAGATGGGTTCGTGGCGGGGCATGGTGGGGTGAGGGCAGGGAGATGCATCTAATTTGGGGACTCAGCCTCGCCAGAATGCAGATCATGCAACAACAGCACGGAGGAAAGAAACAGCGTCTGCTCCCTCCACGGCTCTTCCCTGCGATCCCAGCTGTGTGTGTGTGTGTGTGTGTGTGTGTGTGTGTGTGTGTGTGTTTTCCAGCAATTACCTGGTTCTGTCTATGGCCTAGGGATTTTAAGGCTTCGAATGTAGAGCAGAGAGTAGACTGTGAGTCAGGAAAACCTAAAAAGATGCAATGGGTGTAGTTTTCTGCTCCAGGACGTGCGCATTTTTGAAAAGGGAAATGCGATCATCAGGTTAAGGCTGGGCCCGCCACCTCCCTGGCAGCAAGAAGTCATAGCGATGCCGAAACCGGTGTGGCTCAGTGGATAGAGCGTTAACCTGCGGACTGAAAGGTCCCGGGTTCGATTCTGGTCAAGGGCAGGTACCTTGGTGGCGGGCACATCCCCAGTGGGGGGCGTGCAGGAAGCAGCTGATCGATGTCTCTCTCTCATCGATGTTTCTGGCTCTCTATCCCTCTCCCTTCCCCTTGGTAAAAAAATCAATAAAATACAGTGGTACCTCGAGATACGAGTGCCCTAACATACGAGATTTTTGAGATACGAGCCGTTGAGTGAGCGATTTTTGCTTTGAAATATGAGCAACAGTTGAGATAGGAGTCATCGCGCGGATCAGCCCGGCTGCACATGACCCACCAGTTTAACGAGACTCGAGCGTCTCATAGTTTCCCACGCCTCAAGGTGACGGAACAAATGAAACTCGTATCTCGAGGTACCACTGTATATTAAAAAAAAAGAGAGAGAGAAATCATAGTAACCTAGTGCAGGTGGAACAGGCAGGAGCGAAAAGTCCCCCGCCCCCTGGGTGATGATGGTGCAGGGGGCAGAGGTTCCCGCTGAACTGGTGTTTGTGGGGCTGCGCCAGGCCCTGGATGGCCTGGTACCAAGCAGCGAGGGATGCAGATGGAAATATCAAATTCATCAGTGCGGCTGCAATCAACTCCGTGGGTCCCCGGAGCTGGCGAGGTGATGTCAAGAAAGTTAAACCTGAAGAATGAGACCGAGACTCTACATGAGATCGGGGAGAAGAGAAAAGCCGAGTTAAGAGGGGAAATCGAGACGGAAAGCATCAGCGTCACAGCTGTATTTGGAGGAGGGTTGAGAAAATCAATCCTCTCTCCGCTTGTTCTAAAATTGCTCCGCCAACACACGGACACCGGGGGGTCCTTTTCGCGTTGCGGTTTATTTAGTCTTCTTTCACACGGCCGGCGTTAGCTCAGCCATCGCGCGCGCGGGGTACATGATTGCAGAAACAAGGGTAGCTGTACAGGTCATGCCGTCAGTACATTGGTTCAACGCATCGCTTTTATGGGACAAAGCGGTTTGTGAACACTGCCCTGGGTTCGCTCTGGTTGCAAGGCTCCTTAGAGTGAGGGGCAAAGTCTAAAGGCAGAGAACTGCTCCCTGCTCCTGTCTTCAAACTCTAGTTCTACAATATTCTCAACATATTAGCATTCTGTAATTAAAAATAGATAAAGCGACGTTTTAGTATAATGTTAGGCGGTGTTGGTAAAAATGACCCTATCTGACTGTATGTGCCTATGTACAGAAATACTAGCACGCTTTAAAAAAATTGATAAACACATTAAAAGGCGGTGAAATTGGCAGATAAATAAAATCTGACCCGGGGTGAAATGGTCATTACATCTACAAAAAGGACAGACTGAAGTTCTCCCTTTCCCAAACCTGTTGATTTTAACATCCTACGCACCAACGTTACATTTTGAGCGCAAGTGTTGTTTCAAATTTGGAAAACATTACAAAGACTGGTACGATCCAACTTCCTAGAAAAGGCAGTATGCGTGAATTAATTTGGAACATTTTATATTCATTCCCGGTGTTAAAGAGACAGCATCCTTTTGAGTTTCTTCAGAGGGATATTGCTAATGTCTTCTATATATTAAGAAAAAATACGGCTTTAACACAATAAAACGTCTCTGTATTATTTGACAATGTTAGAAAATAAAAGTATTGTGAAGAGACAGCGTTATTCCAGATACGTGAACTTCTTTAGTATTGTTATAAAGAGCGAAATATTGGAATTTACATGGTAAATATTCTAACTTTTAAGCACATATTTTTCTCTCTCTGTCTTCATTTTCTTTGGCATTCTTTGTTCCTGTTTTTCTGATTTTCCCACATCTCTCGTTCAGCTTCCTTTTTCTAATAGTCCTGATTTTCCTACACATCTCACTTCTTTAGCTAACCATCATAGTCTTTACTATTTTCAAGAAAACAGCAGTTTCTATGAAGTGGATGGTCAACTGAACTTTTTCTTCTACCTTTTAAAAAAACGTGTTTTCTTAAAAAAAAAAAGAAAAAAAGCAGTTACCTTTAGCTTAAACACACATGCATATCGTATGTCACACACCCGAAAAATAGCTAGCAGGTGCCTGGAGTTTGGGGAAACCCCAGCTGTTGCAGCAAGCGTATGGAATGACCCCCGAAACCAATCACCGTTCATGACGAGTGTCCTCTGGAGCCTCTGGATCTTCTCAGTATCTTTCCAGAAGCTTCGTTTCTTCTGGGCCATCCCCTGGAGAAACCCGACAGGAACAGAACCTCGGAGCAAATTAGCAACGGAGCCCCCGACCGGCGGCCGCCTTCCTGGCAGATCTCAGTCACGTGTGTGTGCTGGTCTGTAGACGCGTGTTCCGGGTCCCGGCTCAGGCCATGTGGCCCACCGGCAGCACGGGGGCCTGGCCGACGGCCGCCTCCTCCTCCTCCTCCTCCTCGGACCGCTCGGCCTCCTGGGAGTTGAGCGCGTAGCCGCCCTCGTAGCGCACCTTCCGGGCCTGCTCTCGGGCCACCGCCGGCTCCTCCTCGTCCTCCTCGACGGCCAGGTCCACGGTGCTGTCCCGGCCGGAGTTGCTGCCCCGCGAGGCGGCCCTCCCACTCCCCGCCTCGCCCCCCTTCCCTTCGGCCAGGACGCTGGACAGGGACGCTTGGGAGACGCCCTCGGCCCACGAGCTGCCCTCCGGGTCGTGGTCGTTGGGCACCTGCTCGTGACCGGCCGCGTCGTCGGACCTGGCCTCGCTCTCCCCGTCTCGGACCTTCTTGCGCCCGAAGGCGAGCGGCGAGACCTTGAAGGGGGAGGAGCCCGGGTGGTGGGAGGCGAAGGACTTCTTGATCTTCTCCCGCCTCTCCTCCGACATGATCCTGGTGCCCAGCTTGGTCATCTGCTTCTCGAGGTTCTGGCGGGAGAAGGCCTTCTTGAAGCTGTCCACCTTGCGCAGGCTGGACCGCTTGATCTTCTCGGCTCGGCTCTCCCCCGCGCTCTCCTCGCCGCTGTCCTCCTCCGGGGCGCCCTCGTCCCCCGCCGGCTCCTCCTCCGACGACAGGTCCACCGTGTGCAGGGTCTCCTCCAGGGACTTGTGCTCGTCGCCGGGCTCCTCCTTCCCCTCCAGGGGGCTGGCCGAGGGCTCTTTGGCAAACACGCTGGCGGGGATCTCCTGCTCTTCCTGCACAGGGGGACAAGGCAGGGCTCACGTTAGTCACGCGTGCCCCCGGACGGGCCAGGACCCTTCCAGCCTCCCCACGGGGCGCCCTGGGCCTTATCCGGCTTGGCAGGGTGGGGCAAGCCTTGACTGATGGACGATGAGCTATTCCTGTCCAGCTTGGGGCGTGATAGAAACCCAGTGTTTGTGGCTTCGGTTTTCTACCCTGTTTCCCCAAAAGTCAGACATCCCCCGAAAAGAAGACCTACTTCCCGTGTTGCCTCTCGCTGTCATAGAAGGCATCCCCCCCAAAAAAATAAGACCTCCCCGATCATCAGGCCTCACCCCCGAACAGAAGGCCTCCCCGGAATAGAAGGCCCCCGAAGCTACCATCAGGTGTCTGACTCCTGATGTAAAGAGACCTCGCCCTCCCCGAACAGCTCCGGCTGCGCTGCGGCCCATCCGGGAGCTGGTTGGTGATGCCAACGACTACCGGACCGTCTACAGGTCATACATTTCCTCTTTTTTTGTTCCACAATAAATATGTACTGTATTCTTTATGGAAAAATAAGACACCCCCTGAAAATAAGACCTAGTGCCTCTCTGGGAGCAGACATTCATAGAAGACACTGTCTTATTTTCGAGGAAACAGAGTAGGACACAGGAAGAGTTCATTGTCCATCAGTCAAGGCGAGCCCCTCCCCGCAGAGCTGGAGAAGCCCAGGGCGCCCGATGGGGAGGCTGGAAGGGGCTGGCCAGGGCTCTATCAGCGACAGGCAGAGCGGGAAGTGGGCTGTGGCTCTGGCCGGCGGGGAAGGGGCCTCTGTGGAGGAGCTAAGTCAGTCCCTGTGAGCCTGTCCCCTCCCCAGCCTGGTTCCTGCCCGGGTCTGTCCCTCCCCAGCCTGGTTCCTGCCCGGGTCTGTCCCTCCCCAGCCTGGTTCCTGCCTGGGTCCCACAGAGGAGGGGCCTGCTGGTCGAGCTGGAAGATAAAAAGTGGGGGTGGGGAGGGGAGCAGAGAAAACAGGAAGTCCTCCAGTGTCAGACCCCATGTAGAGCCTGGACCAGGTTTCCTCCCTGACTGGCGGCCGGAAGTAACGAGAAGGCTGCGGCCTTGGTATCTGCCCCGAGCGCCCATGTAGTTTTCTGAGGACGTTTTACAGGAAGGGGGAGCAAGGGCCAGCCTTCCCGGGGGCCCCCTCACAGAGCCTGTGGTCTGGGGCATCCTCTGTGGGCACTGGAAAGGGGAGGTGGTGTGCTAGGGCCATACTTAGAGTGGCAGAGGGGAATCATGGTGCCAAGGATAGCTTATCAAGCCTCTTTGGTTAACCAGCGCTTCCTGGACCCGAATCCCCAGCCCCCACCTAGAGCTGAGAGCGGGGAGAGAAGCTCAGGACTCTCCCCACCCCCACCCCAACACCCTCTGCCCAGGACGCCTCTCTCTCTGCAGCTTCTAGGCACACAGGCAGAGGCCTGCCCCTGCCAGGTCTCAGGGGACTGAGCATGGACCCGGAGCAGATTCGCGCTGCAGAGCTGAGGGCAGTTAAGAGACAGGAGGAACCGCAATGGACTCCTCTCGCACCTTGCTGGGGACATTGCCACAAGGGCCAGCGGGAGCAGACCTCATCCAGAAGGGGCTGGGTGCCTCATCTGGGGACTGGAACCCCCTAAGCCAGCGATTCTCAACCTGTGGGTCGCGACCCCTTTGGGGGTCGAATGACCCTTTCACAGGGGTCGCCTAAGACCAGCGGAAAACATCTATTTCCCATGGTTATAGGCACCAACGCACCGCTCCTCGGTGTAGCAAAGTGCAGCCATGTCGTTTACTGTTGTCCTATGAAGACTGTTACCCATGCTTCAACATGATTCAAGACGAAATTTCATTTATTTGTCATTAGAAATAGATATTTCACAATATATAATTACATATTGTTTTTGTGATTAATCCCTATGCTTTAATGATGTTCCATTTGTAACAACGAAAATACATCCTGCCTATCAGATATTTACATTACAGTTCATAACAGTGGCAAAATGACAGTGATGAAGTAGCAACGGAAATAATTCTATGGTTGGGGGTCACCACCACATGAGGAGCTGTCTTAAAGGGCCGCGGCCTTAGGAAAGTTGAGAACCACTGCTCCAGAGGTTGTGCCCAGCTGACCATTTGTCCTCCACATTCATTTTCAGGCAGACACCCAGGCTCCACCCAGGACCGCTGCTCCTGGTTCTCATGTTTCACAGAAACCCTCAGCGATATCGTATTTTCCAGCGTATAACACGACTGGGCGTATAAGACAACCCCCGACTTTTGAGGAGATTTTCCTGGGTGAAAAAGTTGTCTTGCCGAGGCCAGTTTGGCTTAGTGGATAGAGCATCAGCCTGCAGACTGAGGGTCCCAGGTTCGATTCCGGTCGGGGGCATGTACATTGGTGTGGGCACATCCCCAGTGGGGGGTGTGCAGGAGGTGGCTGATCGATCTCTCTCTCTCATTGATGTTTCTTTCTTTTTCTTTTTTAAATATATTTTATTGATTTCTTATAGAGAGGAAGAGAGAGGGATAGAAAGTTAGAAACATCGATGAGAGAGAGACATCCATCAGCTGCCTCCTGCACGCCCCCCACTGGGGATGTGCCTACCACCAAGGTACACGCCCTTGACCTGAATCAAACCTGGGACCCTTCAGTCCACAGGCTGATGCTCTATCCACTGAGCCAAAACGGTCTCGGCTCATTGATGTTTCTAACTTTCTATCCCTCTCCCTTCCTCTCTGTGAAAAATCAATAAAAAATATATATATTTTAAAAAGTCGTCTTCTACTCCAGAAAATACGGTAGTTCACAGGAAGGAAGAGGGAAACAGAACATGTCAGGCCCACCCGGATGACACACACTCACGAGAGAGAAAAAGGATGGAGAGGGCTGGTGAGCAGGGGCATGGCCCCTTCTACTCCCGCTTGTCAGCCGTTCATGTTCATTCTCGGGAACCAATCGTTCCAGCCGTGCCTCTGGACACCCGCCCAGAGAAAGCCGCCCACCCGCGAGGCGCTTTCTGGGTGGGGACGCGTGGGAGCGCAGCTTTGCACGTCTCCGCAGCCACAGACGTTTCCGCAGACGAGGACGCTCCCCGACCAGCGGTGGCAGAAGAGGTCACGGCGGCCCTTTCGAGCTTGAACAGGAGAGAGAGACCAGCCAGCGGCCGGCTCTCCCGTCACTGCCGGCTCCCCACCCCGTTGTTGGAAGACAATCACCGAGGCCGCCCTCGTCCCACCAGGATGCGGTGGCAGCTTGCAGGGCGAGGAGGCTCCTCCATTTATGCGTCCCTGCGATGCTTTCTGCAATCATCTCTAAACACCAGTTAGTTATTAAAATGGAACGCTGCCCGCCCGCTCTCTGATTTACTGGCCCCTCTTCCGCAGGGAGGGCTCGCTCCCAGGCGCGTGGCCGAGGCAGAGATTGCCAAGCGGATACGGCATCGGTGAGAGCGAATAAAAAGCGCCGATTCCGGTCCCCGAGCAGTCTTTCCGTGCGGGAGGATTTAAAAGTTTCATTATTTTTCAGTGTCACCCAGGGCTCCATTCTCTTTCCGAGATCACCCCGGTTAGGGGTTCTCTGTGACGCACCGAGAACACAGAAGGCGAAGCAGAACCAAATACCGCGCTGTGCGCTGCCTGATTGGAAATCTGGCGTCGACCACCGGGGACCGTGAACTTGGCCCTGGGGGGGAGGGGGTGGAAGTGTTTGTTTCAAGCTGATTTCCCCATTCAGTGCTGTGATTCCTTTTTTTTTTTCTTTTTCTTAAATATATCTTATTGATTTTTTTTTAACAGAGAGGAAGAGAGAGGGATAGAAAGTCAGAAACATCGATGAGGAGGAGACATCGATCAGCTGCCTCTTGCACGCCCCCCGACTGGGGATGTGCCCGCCACCCAGGTACATGCCCTTGACCGGAATCGAACCTGGGACCCTTCCGTCCGCAGGCCGACGCTCTACCCACTGAGCCACACCGGTTTTGGCCACAGCGCCGTGATTTCTACGGTTCACTCCAGGAACCCTGCCCGGTGAGGTTGCTTCTCGGGGCCTTTGCTTGTTTGGTGTAAGACGAGGTTCAACGGAAGGAGTACAGTGGTACCTTGAGATACGAGTTTAATTCGTTCCGTAGCCTTGAGGCGTGGGAAACTATGAGACGCTCGAGTCTCGGTAAACTGGTGGGTCGTGTGCAGCCGGCCGATCCGCGCGATGACCCCTATCTCAACTGTTGCTCGTATTTCAAAGCAAAAATCGCTCGCTCGACGGCTCGTATCTCAAAAATCTTGTATGTTAGGGCACTCGTATCTCGAGGTACCACTGTATTAAGGCGCTTTCCAGCTCTGAGATACCCGATCCTGTGACATGAACCTAAGTATCATGAAAAGTCGTCAACACACACAGCGGAAGCAATCCCGCAGCATCCGAATGCCAACCGCGTTGCGTTTCCTGCAGGAAACTCGGAGGCCTGAGCTGCATGTGAGAACACGTCTCCGCCAGTTCAAACACGTATGGATCAGCGGCGGCGGCGGCAGGCGCCTCGCTCCCTAAGCCAGCCTGCCTCTGGGAGCTGGGTCACTGAACACCCGAAAAGTAAAGAACCTTTGGAAGAAATACCAACCGTAATCAGTTATCCCCATAAAGCGCCCGGGGGAGGGCTGGCTTTCAATGAGTGTAAACAATAACCGTAAGAGCCAGCGTTTCGCTTCCCCCGTAAACCGGAGGGCAGCGGCTGAGTGGCGCACGGAAGCCCATATTCCATTATGAGGACATTAATCAAGGCGGCATAAATGTTGCGCGTGGGCACATAAAAGGTGTTTTTTACGGTCCCGTTTCCCCTAAGTCTGGATGAACGCTGCAGGCTGCCGAACGGTGTGGCTCTGGGCAGAGAAAGGAGTGCAGTCTTTAAAAAAAACAAAACAAAACCACCGAGACCGGTTTGGCTCAGTGGATAGAGCGTCGGCCTGTGGACTGAAAGGTCCCGGGTTCGATTCCGGTTGGGGGCATGTACCTTGCTTGTGGGCACATCTCCACTGTCGGGGGTGTGCAGGAGGCGGCTGATCGATGTCTCTCTCTCATCGATGTTTCTGACTGTCTATCTCTCTCCCTTCCTCTCTGTAAAAAATCAATAAAATATATTTAAAAAAAACCCACCCATTTAAAACCAATCTGAAGGGGGTAGCCTGTCAGCACCTTTCTGAAATTCTGACCTCGCTGGAGGAACCCGAAAGGTGGATCGTTTGGACACATTGAGAGGCCTGGTTCTCCGAGGACATCTCCCCAGCAAGTCCCTAACCTCTACCCCTGTCCCCCGTTGCACAACGTTATGTGGATGAAAGTGTAAGCTGTCCACGAGGCCCTCATTTTCTTTCTGGGGCTGAGATAATTGCCAAACGGCTTTCTCAAATCATCACCCAATAACCCCTTCACAGCCGTCAGGGGAGCCCTGCACCCTCAGGCAGGGTCAGTGACCCCTGAAATCCGGGCCTCTTCAATCAACGGAGAAAATTCCCCCTTAACTGCATATTTGCTGACTGTCCACAGGAATTCTATTCTTTTTTTTTTTTTTAGTAAAAAAGCCAGCCTGCTTTACAGGTGAAGAATTAGCCTCGTTAGTCTTTAGCACTTGCTTTTTGATCAGCCACCCCTCTGAGTCTCAATTCACTTGTCCTGGGTCTTGCCACACATATAAAAATGTATATATGTGTGTGTGTGTGTGTATATATATATATATATATATATACACACACACACACACACACACACACACACATACATATAGACACACACACACACACACACACACATATATATATATTATTGATTTTTTACAGAGAGGAAGGGCGAGGGATAGAAAGTCAGAAACATCGACGAGAGAGAGACATCCATCAGCTGCCTCTTGCACGCCCCCCTACTGGGGATGTGCCCGCCATCCAGGTATGTGCCTTTGACCGGAATCGAACCTGGGACCTTTCAGTACGCAGACTGATGCTCTATCCACTGAGCCAGACCGGTTTCGGCCTGCCACAGGATCTTGAACTTGGACATGGATCTCACAGAAATGGAGGAAAGAAAGCTTCTAAGTGTCACAAGGACCTGACCAGCACTTCCTTGACTGCCAAAAGGGGAGCGAGTTTTGTCCGGTTTGAGATGCTCCTGGTTTATCACCTGAGGTCGTGGCAGAGGCCTGACAGGTTCATCATGTAAACTCAGCACAGGCTTCAACAAACAGACGACGCGAGGCCCATGTTTGGAATTTCAGACAATGTACAGGTGTAAGCATCCCAGAAGCACCTGCAGCTTTGGGAGGACATGCCGGGAACGAACACACTAGACACGTGACCTTCTAAACCCACCTCCCCAGGTGCCTCACGCCCGTAACAGCTGTCCTCCCCCTCCCCCACCCCATCTCCTCGTTCACGTTCACATGAACGTTTTGGTCGTAAACCAGGAAACCGATGGATGCGGTACAGGAAAGACCAGCATCGTACCGTTCAGCTGACTGGGAGTGACGGCCGTCACATAAAGGGATGCAGGGGCCCTGGGACCCTGCCTGCCCTCCGCCCCCTCTGCAGATCGGGGGAACAGCGGCCTCTGCCCCATGGTGAAGGCGGGGCTGCTGCCAAGAGGTCTGCGTGGCGAAGGCTCCGTGGGCAGGTCCCGTGCCTTCATGGAGCCGCGGGAGTTGTCATACAATGTATGGTAGGGAGTGTGTGTGTGTGTGTGTGTGTGTGTGACTTTCAATAAGTCTCAACCGAAAAAGCATAAGCATGGCTGCTTTCAGATCCTGGGTAGGGCGAGGTCAGTGTTTGCTCAAGAGGCATATCTATTTATTGTTGTCTTTATTTATTTGTATTATTTTTATTTATTATTATTATTTTTAATACATTTTTTGATTTTTTTACAGAGAGGAAGGGGGAGAGATAGACAGTCAGAAACATCCATGAGCTGAAACCGGTTTGGCTCAGTGGATAGAGCGTCGGCCTGCGGACTGAAAGGTCCCAGGTTCGATTCCGGTCAAGGGCATGTACATTGGTTGCGGACGCATCCCCAGTAGGGTGTGTGCAGGAGGCGGCTGATTGATGTCTCTCTCCCATCGATGTTTCTAACTTTCTATCTCTCTTCCTTCCTCTCTGTAAAAAATTCAATAAAATATATTTAAAAAAAAAAGAAACATCAATGAGAGAGAGACATCAATCAGCCGCCTCCTGCACGCCACTCACTGGGGATGTGCCTGCCACCAGGATACATGCCCTTGACCGGATTTGAACCCGGGACCCTTCAGTCAGGAGGCCAACGCTCTATCCACTGAGCCAAACCAGCCTCGGCTATTTTTTATTTTTAAAAAAATCTTTATTGTTGAAAATATGGCAGATGTTCTCCACCCCTGCCCCCCACTGACCTTTCCCAGCTCAGCGCCCCCACCCCACCCCCACCCTGGGCCTTCCCCACCCTACGGTCTGTGTCCACGGGGCAGGCATATCTGCAGCCACGGTCTTTGGTAGATAAGAAGCCCATTTCTAACCAAGCAAAAGTGTGGCCCTCTCTCTCCCTGCAAATGCAATTTCAGATCCACCCCGGAAGAGCTGCTTTCTCTTCCTGGCGTTCTGTCACCCGGCCAGTCACTCGCCATTTTCAATGTTATTTCCTGCCTTCCCGGCCCTCGGGGAGAACGAGGAGGGGGGGACGCATGTGTGCTGAAGAGCTCACACTTTGGAATCAGCCAGACCGCAGCCTCATCCCTGGCTTAATAAATAGCTTTGGACAAGATATAAATACCTCCACATCCTCGTCGGTGAACTGGGGGGGAAGTGAGATAGCCGCCCCGAAGAACGCTCGGTAAAGTCGGCAGGGCTTAGGAAGAGCTTAAACGTTCTCTGCCCTTATTAACATTCTCTGTCCTTATTAACATCCTCAGAGAAGCTATAAAATGTGCACACCGTTGGCAAGGGGGGAGACTGGGATTCGAACCAGGGTCTGATGGCAAAGTTAACCTTCTCAGCCCCGATGCTGCACCACTCTCTAACACTGTTATTGTTTTATCCACTGGCGTCATTTCCACGCCTGGAGCCCTCGCTTGAAGAAGGATCCAGAGGCAGAGTAACCCTTTCCTTGAGGAGGGGCCCTCACTTTTGTTTCTTTAAATAACCCGCAGGCGATGCCCGGAGAGTTGAGATTCCGAATATCCGTTGGGCTAAGAAAGGATCTTATGTGGCTTAAGGAAGGCCCATTTCTGGCCTCCTAAACAGCTCTTTTCAGAAATAAGGGTCACGGCCACGAGGCCCAGAGTGGAGCTGACACACGTTACCTTGAGTTTTCTCTTCGTTTCCCCCTCCTTGGTCCTTGAGCAGCCCTGTCTCAGCTCCCACTCACTCTCCGGAGAATGTCTTTCCTTTCTGGCTGCAGGTTCACACCTGTCCACCCAACGTGACCCAACAGGAGGCCGCCTGTGTCTTTAAGGTCCCCAACCATTGCTTAACGGTCAGATGTAGCATTCTCTCCAACGTTCAGTCACATATCTTCTCCATCCATCCCCCCCCGCCACCCCCCACCCACATCTACAGATGTCTGCGGCAAATCAAAACCAAACCCGGTGCCTGCAAACCGTGTTCTTTCCTCGACTAGATAAAGACCTTTTTTTTTCTTCTGAACTGGGTCAAGAGTTACTCTCTCTGACGCACCCTGGACGGGGGAGGGATCAGGTGATCACACCTGTTATTTCCTCTGGCGGGTGTGTGCATGTTTCTCGTGTTGTGTGGAGAGGAGCATTTAACGTAGTGAGATCTCTACTAGCTTTTGGGCTCATAAAAGTAAGGGCCTCATCTGGCTTCAGAAGGGTAACCGTTAACGCATCTCCTCAGTGTCTGTGGTGCGTGGAAAGCGATTCCATTCGCCTTAAAAGCTAAAAACCGCCAAAACCAGTGTGGCTCAGTGGATAGAGCGTTGGCCTGTGGACTGAAAGGTCCCAGGTTCGATTCCGGTCAGGGGCATGTACCTTGGTTGTGGGCACATCCCCAGTGGGGGGTGTGCAAGAGGCGGCTGATTGATGTTTCTCTCTCATCAATGTTTCTGGCTCTCTCTCTCCCTTTCTCTCTGTAAAAAGTCAATAAAATATATTAAAAAAAAAGCTAAAAACCTTCCAGCTGCAGAGAGCCTGCAAGGTGTAGGAGGACTGAGCTGCCTGAAGCTTTCAGACTGGCAAGTGGGATTTTGGGGGGGACAAGGAAGCAGCCGGATGAGCCTGTCCCTTTTGGGGGGGACGGAGGCTGGGGCTCGGACTTGGCTGAGCGGATGCGTTCAGGAAAAGAATGCTCCCTTGGTTCCCAGCCCCATTTCCCGACCTCCCCCGGAGCTGAAGGCTCCTCTGTGTGGCTTTCACAATCAGACTGCGGCCACCACCTCTAAGCTCCAGGCTTTGAAACCCTCCCCTATTCACAGGCGCACAAGCAGCAGACAGCCCCGGGGCAGGGAGGGCAGGCAAGTGCTTCCTGGGGTCCCCGCTGGCGGAGTCCGGGGGTGGGAGGGAGGCTCCCGGCGGCAGGCAGGGCTGGCCCTGGATTCACTAGTGCCCACCACTGGGCGGAACCACGGCCAACCAGCCCTGAAATCTCCCTGTCCCCAGAGAGCCTCTGGCTGCATTCGTTGCCTCCCTGATGCCTGCAAACACCCGAGTGGCCCTTTGATCCAGGACAACCGCTGGGAGCAGCGGACACCCAGGACCGGCCTTTGTTTAACGGGGACCGACTGCACGGCTGTCATGACACTGGGCAGCGGTGACTGCGCACTGAGACGCACGTCTGGTGTTTGCGAGGAGTTCTGCTCGGGGCTGTTTCTGGGCCGCTGGCGAGAAAAGAGCTCAGAGATCGCTTCGGCCAGAGGAAGATCCTGGAGGGGTGGGGGAGTGCCCGCTACTGGAACCAGCCCTCAGTGCTGGCTCGGTCCCCCAAATGCCAGTACCCTTTGCCCCAGGGAGACTGGACACGGCTATGAGTTCAACTCTTTGATTTAAACAACAACAACCTACCCTCCAGCAAACAAACACCCCAATGCTTCCCTCCTTTGCACAAAGAGTTAACAGCCTCTGAGTGGCTTGGCCCTGTCCAGCTGACCGTGGCGGCAACCAGCGCCCCGGTCCAGAGCCAGGGAGACAGATGGGGTTGAGGGGGCAGCCGGCACCTGCTCGCCTTCCCTTGCTGGACGGAGGCCGTCCAGGGGTTCCCTGAGAAGTGACCCCACCCCACTCACCTTGGAGGCATCCATTGGCCTTGAGCAATGGTTCTCAACCTTCCTAAGGCCTCGACCCTGGCATACAGTGCCTCACGAGGTGGTGACCCCCAACCATGAAATGTTGCTACTGTGATGCATCCTGATGTAAATATCTGCATTTTCCGAGGGTCTTAGGCGACCTCTGTGAAAGGCTCGTTCGACCCCCCCCCAAAGGGGTTGAGACCCACAGGTTGAGAACCGGTGGCCTGAAGGGTGGGCCTCGGGGACCCGGCAAGGTCAGCTGTGTGCACTGCTCTCCTCTTCGCCTGCTGAAGGCTCACGGGGACAAGCCTGTGTGTCTGAGCCCTGACGGGCAGGACAGATGGACAGATGGACAGATGGCCAGAGGCAGGTGCTCCCGAGCTCAGGAATGCGGGCGGTAGCAGCTGCGGGAAGGGACAGGGAGGGACGAGGAGGGACGGGGGGGACACTGACCTGGAAGATGAGCACCTTGAAGTGGTTGCGGCGGAGCAGCTGGGCGTGGTTGCTCTCCAGCCGTTTCACCTGCGCCCCCTGCCGCTCCAGGCGCTCGCGGACGGCGCGCGTGTGCGCGCTCACCTTGCGGGACTTTTCCAGCAGCTTGGCCACGGTGCTGCCCGTGGACGCCTGGTGCTTGGCGAGCTTGGCCAGGTCGCTCTGGATGCCCTTCACGGAGCCCTCCAGGCCGATCTGCCGCTGCTCCATCTTGCGCTGGTTGTCCTGCACCACGTCCATCATCTTCACCAGCTTGTCCAGCAGCGTGAGCACCGTCACGGCGTTCACCTGCTGCTGGTCGCGCGGGGCATCGTCCGCGGGGTGCGGGCCGGCGCTGGGCGTGGAGGAGGGCGCCGGGCTGGGGCTGGCCGGCTTGTCGGGCCGCAGCTCCGAGCCCGGGCTCGGGGGCCTCTCGGCGTGGGCAGCGTCCTCCCCCATGGCCGGCGGGCGGGCAGCGTCGGTGGTGCCTTTTCTCGCTCCAAAGGCGGCGGCGGGGGGCACAGAGCGAGGATGGGGGCCGCTGGGAGCTCAGAGCCCGGCTCCCCCGCTGGAGAGGCTCCCGCAGGTCAGCACTGGCCACTCACTCTGCCCTGGGCCGGCTCCCGGCGGCTCTTAAAAGCCCCGCTCCACCCAGAGGAAGGCCGGGGTCAGGGAGAGAGCCACTCAGGGCTCGGAGGGAGCGCACACACACGCTTTCCTGCAGGGCCGGCTGCTCTTTCCGACGCCGCTTCCCTTTTAAAAACGAGGTTGCGTGCCATATCTCAGCCGTGACTTCATCCAGGGGCGGGGCCAGCGCGCTGCCTGGCCGGCCGGCCAGCTCCAGCCTGCAGCTGGCCCGCGCTGGTAAACTTGTCCCCGCTGCTATGCTACACAGGCTACAGGGCAGGGCGGCTGTGTGTGTTTTTTTTCTTTCTTTTTTTTTTTTTTCTTTTTCCTCTTTCCTGAACACAAGGCATTCCAACGGAAAGGGTTGTTTGCCTGTGCCCCGGACCTGCCCCTGGACGGCAGAACGCCCCGTGGCCAAGGAGCGGGGAGGGGTCAAGGGCAAAGGCGCTGGCAGGCCAGCTTGTGTTGCTGGTTCTTAGCGTCCGAGGGCAGGGAAGGGGCCCTGGGAACCGCCAGGAAGGTGGCCTTGCTCTCCTTCACAAGCTCTTCTTGGAGAGCAAGGTCAGTCAAAGGAGACTGAACCGCCGAGGCCAGTGTGGCTCAGTGGATAGAGTGTTGGCCTGCAGACGGAAAGGTCCCAGGTTCGATTCTGCTCAAGGGCATGGACCTTGGTTTCGGGAACATCCCCAGTGGAGGGCGTGCAGGAGGCGGCTGATGGATGTCTCTCTCTCATCGATGTTTCTAACTCTCTATCCTTCTACCTTCCTCTCTGTAAAAAATCAAAATATATTTTTTTAAAAAGAGACTGAACCTCAAGTCTCAGCTGGCTCAGTGGTTGAGCATCAGCCTATGAACGAGGAGGTCACAGTTCGATTCCCAGTCAGGGCACAGGCCCGGGATGCGGGCTCCCTCCCCAGTGTGGGGCGTGCAGGAGGCAGATGATCCATGATTCTCTCTCATCACGGAGGCTTCCGTCGCTCTTTCTTTCTCCCTTCCTCCCAGAAATCAATAAAAACATATTTTAAAAAATATAACTTTCTTTTGGGGAACACAATTGAAAGTGGGACCCTTCCCGCTCCCCCAGGAAAGAAAGCCTGGCCTCTTTCAGGGCCGCCATGCGTGTGTTTGAACTGGTTTAGACTCGATGCTGAGGGGCCTGCTCCGACACCCCCTCTGCAAGGCACTGACCGACACGCGCCCAGCAGGGGGGCTGCCAGGAGGGCGAGGCGGGGTCTCTGAAGTGCTTCTCTGCCCCTCGGCTCCAGATTCCTGTGCGGGGAAGTGGCGCACTGTTCCCAGCTGCCGCCCGCCCGGCTCTGGGGAGCGGGCTTGCTTCCCGGGACGACTGGCCGTGCTCGGATTGGTCTTAAATGCGTTCGGCCTTCGAGAGCACGTTCGGCAGGAATTGTGTGCTAGGCCTTCGATGAACTATTTAAAAAAATATATATTTTATTGATTTTTCACAGAGAGGAAGGGAGAGGGATAGAGAGTCAGAAACATCGATGAGAGAGAGACAACGAACAGCTGCCTCCTGCACCCCCCCCACTGGAGATGTGCCTGCAACCAAGGTACATGCCCTTGACCGGAATCGAACCCTGGGACCTTTCAGTCCGCAGGCCGACGCTCTTTCCACTGAGCCAAACCAGTTTTGGCGATGATGGACAATTTTTTAAAAAAATATATATTTTATTGATTTTCTACAGAGAGGAAAGGAGAAGGATAGAGAGTTAGAAACATCGATGAGAGAGACATCGATGAGCTGCCTTCTGCACGCCCCCCACTGGAGATGTGCCCGCAACCCAGGTACATGCCCTTGACCGGAATCGAACCTGGGACCTTTTAGTCCACACGCTGATGCTCTATCCACTGAGCCACACCGGTTTCGGCTCGATGCACAATTTTGAGAAGCGCAAAGGCCGGCTCCTTGTTCAGGGCCTGATGGAGGGAAAGCGCCATTCTCCAGTGGCAAAGCCTGCACGTGAGTCCATCCATCAGAGAGTCGTTCGCTGTCACATTTATCGAAGCTGTGAGTTGCTGCTGTCTGTCCAGGCCGATGATCGGTGAACCGTCCAGTGCAGTGGTTCTCAACCTTCCTCAGGCCGAGACCCTTGCATCCAGTTCCTCCTGTGGTGGTGACCCCCAACCATGAAATTTTGCTACTGTGATGCATCGTGATGTAAATATTTGCATCTTCCGATCGTCTTAGGTGACCCCTGTCAAAAGGTAGTTTGATCCCCAAAGGGGTCGTGACCCACAGGTTGAGAACCACGGATCCAGCGGATAAACAGCAGCAGGTTCTGAGACCTGCCCTTGGTGGGTACATCTGTTGGCTGGGGAGAGGAGTGAGAGCCACTCACAGAGGCCACAGAGGTTTCCTCAAATAGTTGGTACCTCTCCAAACCACATTCAAGTTTTATTTTTTATTTTATTAATTTTTTTTTAAAAAAATAGATTTTTATTGATTTTAGAGAGGAAGGGCAAGGGAGATAGAAACATCAATGATGAGAGAGAATCACTGATTGGCTGCCTCCTGCACGCCCCCCTATTGGGGATCGAGCCCACAACCCAGAATTGAACTGTGACCTCCTGGTTCATAGGTTAATGCTCAACCCCTGAGCCATGTTGGTTGAGCTAAAGTAAAATAATAGGAACAAAACAGGGAAAAGATTTGGTTGGCACTATAAAAAAGGTAAGATGATCATTACAATTAATTCACCTTACGTTTAACAAATTTCAGTTGGTCAGTGATGTGTTAAATGTTAGGACAAAAGATGAATCGAGCGCTGATTTTGAGAAGCGTGACTTTCTGACAAAATTGTATGGTCTCCTCCACAATATCCTTTTACATTTGACTTCAGTGGGCAAGTCCTAAAGAGAGTTCTTACTGCAAACATATCTGAAGGTTTGATCGGTTTCCCAAGAGCCTCTCTTAAGTCCTGACCTTCACATTGTTCCCTCGGGAAGCAGTTACTGTGCCGTGACCTGTGAGGGTTTCTTCTCCTTTAAATGTTACCATTCCAGCTGCAGAGTCTCATTCCTCAGAGGAGTGACCCATGATTCCAGGGCTTCTCTCACGTGACCTTTATCAGCTTCACGATTTCCTACACATGTGGAGAGATTTGCAATTTTACATTAGAATCACTTTGTCCTGATTTTTTTTTTTTTTTGCATGGATTGGTACTGACGTTGCATTGCATTGTTGGATATTGTATAATCTGTTAGGTAAACAGAGACCTTAAAGGCAGGGTGTTAAGGTAGGAAAAACAGAGAGGAAGAAAGATTTGCAAGTGAGCCTAGTTAATTAAAAAAAATTAATTTTGAGTAAGACACACAGCATATCATAACAGTTATCTATTGCTGTGTAACGAGCCAGCCTGACATTCCAAGGCTGACAACAGTTACAGTCCCGAGTTTTATGTGCTCATGACTGTGTGATGGCTAGATGGTCTTCATCGCCGAAACCAGTATGGCTCAGTGGATAGAGCGTTGGCCTGGGGACTAAAAGGTCCGAGGTTCTATTCCGGTCAAGGGCATGTACATTGGTTGTGGGCATATCCCTAGTAGGGGGCGTGCAGGAGGTGGTTGATCAATGTCTCTCTCTCATGGATGTTTCTGGCTTTCTGTCCCTTTCCCTTCCTCTCTGTGAAAAATCAATAAAATACATTAAAAAAAAAAAAAAGATGGTCTTCATCCTATGACCAGCTCTTTAGCCGGGACAACTAGGATGCGGGATTTCTCTCTCCTCAGTCTTTCAGCCTCGGGGAGACCAGGGGAAGGAAAGCGAAAGCTGCCAGATTTGGAAAGTTTAGAATTCTCCTCTTGTCCTGTCCACTAATTCACTGAGTCCAAGCAGGTCACAGGCCCAGCTCAGGTTCAGGGGCACGGGAAACAGACCCTGCCTCTTATTAGGAGGAGCAGACAGGGTGCTGGAGTGGGTCACAGGGGAGCGTGGTTAGGGGTCTGAATCCTGCGTCCATTCACTAGCTACCAACTCTTCTTCAAGTCTCTCAGTCTAACCCTGCCCTGCCCACATGAGACCCTCGGCCTTGTGAGGCAGAGGGTGGCATCCTTGCTGGGTTCTGCGCTAATTTCCTGTCCACAGAACTGTAGGCACAAGAAAATGATGTCCGTGTCTGTCACTGAGTTTTGGGGTGGTTTGTTATGCAGCAACAGATCACGGTGACCAGGTCGTTGGCAATGAGAATGTAGTTCTTGAAAAGCCATGAGCTGTCTGGGTTTGTCCCCAGCACTCCTGCATCCCGGCCATTTATATATACTACTGTCCCCACCCTGACCTTCTAAAATGACTTTACCCTATGCAAAACTGCACCCTGAGCTTGATACCAAAAAGCAGTGGTTCTCAACCTTTCTAATGCCACGACCCTTTAATACAGCTCCTCATGTGGTGGTGACCCCCAACCATACTCCATAACTGTAATTTTGCTATTGTTATGAATTATAATGTAAATACCTGTGTTTTCTGGTGGTCTTAGGCGACCCCTGTGAAAGTGTCATTCATCCCCAAAGGGGTCTCGACCCACAGGTTGAGAACCACTGCCAAAAAGGGTGGGACACGCAGACACTAAGGGAAAGTGAATTAGGCAGAGAGGAAGGTGGTGTTGAAGGATCACCCAACCACAGCTGGCTCTGCCCTGCCCTGCACCCCACAGGGGCGCAGACGAAAGGGGTGCAGCTTGTACAAGGCCAGATGGGCCTGCCTTTCCCTGCTCCCTCTCTGAGGCGACGGAGAGGAATTGTGTTCGGCGGAAATATCAAGGATGAACCGCGTGTGATTATACGCCCTTAGCCTCTCCACGTAACCTATATGGAAATGTGCATAAATGAGTGATGAAGCATAAATAATGCACGGCTTTGACAGAAAAGGCAGGTCCCACTTTGCTCGCCGTGGGCTGTCATTCAGGAAATGCCATGATTTTTTTTTTGAAATTCTAGAGGGGCTGGCATATTGTCTAGGCCTCCTCTGCCTCTGGCACCCCCATGTTCCCCGGTGCTGCTTCCATCTCGCTCCGTGCCTGCCCAGCTGGGAAGGTAAACTGAATTAGGCAGACCGCTGGTTAAGAGCATGGACTCTCAAGACAAAGTTTCTCAGTTTCAGTTCCATCAAGGTTGTACGACTCTGGACAAATTGCTTTTCCTTTCTAGGACACATTATAAAATAAGATAATTCTTTTTTTAAAAAAATATATTTTATTGATTTTTCACAGAGAGGAAGGGAGAGAGATAGAAAGTCAGAAACATCGATGAGAGAGAGACATCAATCAGCCGCCTCCTGCACGCCCCCCACTGGAGATGTGCCCAGAAGCAAGGTACATGCCCCCGACCGGAATTGAACCCGGGACCTTTCAGTCTGCAGGCCGACGCTCTATCCACTGAGCCAAACTGGTCTCGGCAAATAATTCTTATCTGATTATCATACGTTGTTACTAGAGGCCTGGTGCAAGAAATTTGTGTCATGAGGGGTGGTAGGGGTTAGTGCAGTGTGTGGTAAGGAGATGCAGGTCACAGGAAGATGGTGGACACTTCCGGTCTCTCCTCCCGGTTTCGTACCTTCTGTTTTCTCTTATCCTCCTCTTCCTATACTCCATGAGGGAAATGTTAGCCCCACACAGGCTCTTGGGCTTGATCCTAGGCCAAGGAGACATATCATTATTACCCTGAAAAGTCGTTTTCTACCTTTTTAAAAGACAAACAACTAAACTCTGATACCCGTGAAGAGGACGGAACTCTTTTCCATCACGTTTTATTGTCAGGATCAGGGGCAGAGAGACAAGTTAGACTAGTGTTCATCCATCATTCATTTGTTCATTCATTCATTCAGCAAATATTCCCGAGCAACAAGCAGGCCCTGGTTGCCGAAACCGGTGTGGCCCAGTGGATAGAGTGTTGGCCTGTGGACTGAAGGGTCCCAGGTTTGATTCTGGTCAAGGGCATGTACCTTGGTGGTGGGCACATCCCCAGTTGGGGGCGTGCAGGAGGCCGCTGATCGATGTCTCTCTCTCATCGATGTTTCTGACTTTCTATCCTTCTCCCTTCCTCTCTGTAAAAAATCAATAAAATATATTTAAAAAACAAAACAAACAAACAAAAAACAAACAACAAAACAAGCAG
The DNA here is from genome assembly GCA_004026805.1 of Lasiurus borealis. NCBI lineage: Eukaryota > Metazoa > Chordata > Mammalia > Chiroptera > Vespertilionidae > Lasiurus > Lasiurus borealis. The sequence continues at coordinate 26,842 of PVJN01017772.1, forward strand.
GCCCTGGCAATGTGGCCGTGAACAGGACATCAAGTCCTTGCTCCTGTGGATTCCATGCTGTGAGGGGCGGGGCGGAGACCGGTGGACATAAAAATAACCTGCCATTTTAGACAGAGCGACATTTCCACGAAGAGAGAGAAAGCAGCAGAGTGGGTCAGAGTGTGACAGGTGTGACCTTAGATAGGGCGGTCCAGGAAATCCTCTTGAAACGGGGCCTGCTAAGCCGATCCCATACGTCGCAGGAATTGGGGTGAGAGGGAGAGGCCTCTAGCAGTGACGGAGTGAGTTAACCTGAGTCTTAGGTAGGTGCCTCCTCGCCCAGCTGAAGACCGAATCCTGTCTCTCTCTGAACCGGAAGTGGGCGTATATTACCAAGTTCTGTTCAACAGATGTAAGCAAAAGTGATATGGGCCACTTTTGAAATACAGTGGTACCTCGAGATACGAGTTTAATTCCTTCTGTCACCTTGAGGCGTGGGAAACTATGAGACGCTCAAGTCTTGGTAAACTGGTGGGTCATGTGCAGCTGGCCGATCTGCATGATGACTCCTATCTCAAATGTTGCTCGTATTTCAAAGCAAAAATCCCTCGCTTGACGGCTCGTATCTCAAAAATCTCGTCTGTGAGGGCACTTGTATCTCGAGGTACCACTGTATGCCCTTTATATATTTTATTGACTTTTCACAGAGAGGAAGGGAGAGGGATAGAGAGTTAGAAACATCAATGAGAGACATCCATCAGCCACCTCCTGCACGCCCCCTACTGAGGATGTGCCCGCAACCAAGGTATGTACATGCCCTTGACTGGAATCGAACCTGGGACCTTTCAGTCTGCAGGCTGACGCTCTATCCACTGAGCCAAACCGGTTTCGGCTGAAATCTGCCCTTTAAAGGACTGGGTGTGTGGTTCACAGTTCCCTGGTCTGCTTTCCCACATAGTTTTCCTTGGAGAGGGCAAGCTTACTGGGATGCAGAAACGGAAATAACTGAGTTGGAGGTTGAAGGTGACAGCTTTTCCTCCTCTTCCTCTCTTGCTCCCTCAAGTCCCTCCCACTCTTGTCCTCTCACTCCCCATCTTTCTCACATGGCCTCTGCCCCCGGTGCTTCAGCGTGCACAGAGGACAGCAGTTAAGAGCATCAGTCACCAACGGGTGGTCCGCAGACCACTGTGGTCCATGGTGTCCGAAAGGCTGGCGACCGCTGGTTAAGAGGATGGACTCTCAAGACAACATTTCCGGGGTCCAGTTCCAGCAAGGTGGTACGACTCTGGACAAGTTGCTTTTCCTTTCTAGGACACATTATCAAACAAGATAATTCTTACCTTATGATCATATGTTGTTACTAGAGGCCTGGTGCAAGAAATTTGTGCATGGGGAGGGGGAGGGATAGGGGTCCCTCAGCCCGGCCTGCACCCTCTCGCAGTCCAGAATCCCTCTTGCAATCTGGGATCCCTTGCTCCTTACTGACCACCTGCTCGCTCCTTACCACTGGGCTCGCTGCTCCTTAGGGCACAGTTGTGGTGGTGGGAGAGGCTACAATCACTGCCACTGAGCTTGCCAGTCGTGAGCCTGGCTTCTGGCTGAGCAGTGCTCCCCCTGCGAGAGTGCACTGACCACGAAGAGGCAGCCCCTGAGTTGAGCATCTGCCCCCGGTGGTCAGTGTGCCTCATAGCAACTGGTCGTTCTGCCATAATGGCTGCTTAGGCTTTTACTCTAGAGATGGGATTTAAATGAGTTCATGTTTGTAAAAGCTTGGACCCGTGCCTGTAACATGGTAAGCAGCATATGTGTTAAATACATAAATGAAATAAATAAACCTCCTTCATATAACTGCCTAGTTTAGCTTCTTGGCTTTGAAGATATAATTAAAATTTTTGTTTTCCAAAAATCTGATAAAAAAATAGACCCAGAGGCATAGAAGCAGGAACAGACGGTTGAACCTCAGAGGGAAGGCAGGGGAGGGTGGGTGGGAGAGACCAGCCAATGAACTTGTGTGCATGGATGCATCGCCCGTGGACACAGACCCTGGGTGGTGAGGGCTTGGAGGGGGTGACTGGGAATGGGCTGGGGAGGGGGTCTACTGGGGGAAAAAGGAGGACCTATGTAATGCTTTCAGCCATAAAGATAAAAAAATAGGCTCACATCTTGCGTTACCTATGTCACACTCAAATTTAATGCTTCCTCTGCTCTCCCTTCCTGACACTTCGGGGCGCACCCAGCGGAGAGACGTGAGGGTGCCTCAGCCTCCCCCACCAATGGATTCCTCAGCTGCTCTAAACGCGTGGCTCCACGCTGAGCACAAAAGCATTAAACACACGGCTCTCATCCCGGAGACGCCGGGAGCCTTTGGGGAAAAGCGAGATTTACGCACAAGAAGCAATTAGAAGACAATGCCAGGCAAGACCTAACGAGGCGCTGGAGTGGCCCCCTTTTCAGTCTCAGGAAACCCCTTAACCTCGCCGTGACCCCCGCGTTTGCTTTTCTCATTACCGAGCCCCGAAGCAAACAGGCTTCGTGGCAAACAGACTTCAATGAGGAGAGTAACTCAGCGAGGCTGCTGTTCTCATAAGGCAGTGCTCTCCACGCACGTTGTCTCAGACGCTGCGCGGCCTTGAGGAACAATACGGTGGTACCTCGAGATATGGGTTTAATTCATTCCGTAACCTTGAGGAGTGGGAAACTAGGAGACAGGAGTCGCGGTAAACGGGTGGGTCGTGTGCAGCCGGCCGATCTGTGCGATGACTCCTATCTCAAATGTTGCTCATATTTCAAAGCAAAAATTGCTCGCTCGACGGCTCGTATCTCAAAAATCTTGTATGTTAGGGCACTCGCATCTCGAGGTACCACTGTACTGGGAAGAGGTAGACCAGCACTCCACAAGGCCTCTGCATGAGCACACAGAGGCTCTGAGAGGCCTGTGGCTCTGGACAGAGAGAGAGAGAGGTGTGGACTCTTTGGCACTCTCTTCTCAGCAGGTAGATCTCCTCCAGCCGCCTCCCCTCTCCCCCACCCTCTTCCCTCTTCTTCTCCCTCTCCCCTGCACCCTGCTGCTGGTCATCGACTCTGAAATCTCCCCTTGGAAGAACATTCTAGATTCCTCTGGTCCCCTGTTTCAGAGTTTAACAAGCCTCCTCAAGTAGCTCATCTTGAGGTCTCTTTTGTGACTCTGTTCCTGGAGGTATCCCCATGAATGAACGCGGAGAATTGTATTTGCGATAAAAAAAAACCCCAAGGTTTCAACAACCCTCAAACGCCTCCCCTTGTGTTAAAAGCAAGTTCTATTCATTGGAAAGCCCTGGAGGAGGAAATTCCAAAGCCATTTCGGTGACCGAGGCTGGCGTTGTCAGGAAGCCCTTCTCCACAGATAACCCGAGTCCTTATTGTAGCCCCGTGAGCCACTTCCCGTCCCGGGCCTCTGTTTTGTGAGTTAATGAGCAGCTACAGAATGGGGTTCTATAAATGACCTATAATCGTTTTTTCCGCAATTTCTGCACATTCGTGGTAAAGTGGAGGACCTCCGGTTGGCTTGAGGCTGTCTCTCTATAGAACCCACCGACGCGAATGCTTTTTATCAGAACTATTTTGGCAATGCAACGCGGCTCAGCGGGGAAATATTTCTGGAGGGAGGGACGGTGGTGGCAAGACGCACTTGCCCGGTGCCTTACCCTCGGAAAGCACTCGAGCATCTTGAGTTATCTCTGAATTCCAAAAATGTGCGACTCCAGATTCCTCTCCCTCCGACGTGCATTCGTTGGCCTCAGAGGCCTGTTTTCTCTGCCGAGGCCCTGGCTTCGTTCCAACGGAAAAACTGAAGAGCTGGAGGGTGAGTCAGAGACCCAGGTAGCCAGCAGGGGTGACGGGGGTGGTGGGAGCAGGGTTTGGCTGCTTGCTGAAAACACATTTTGAGCCCTGGCCAGGTGGGCTCAGTGGATAGAGCGTCGGCCTACCGACCAAATCAATGGTTTTCTCTCACATTGATGTTTCTCTCCATTTTTCCCTCTCTCTTCCATTCTCCCTAAAAATTAATAGGAAAATATCCTCGGGCAAGAAGTCACAAAATGATCAATCAATCAACCAATCGATCAATTAATGAAACACACTGTTAGTGCTTCTCTCTGAAACAATTTTGGGCTGTGGCATAGACGGTCATTAAGTCAGACATGATTAATGGCGAACGGATGGAATGTAACACATGTGGAGCAGAAGGGAGCTGTGTCTTCAGGCTTAGCAGTACTTTCCTCATGTGTAAAACTTGTCCACCTGGTTTTCTAAGGCCTTTCCCAGCGATAACATTTATAATGATCACGTAAACTTAGGTTACATTACAGACTCATGTTGCTAGTATCGGCTCAGATTCCCAAAGGAAGAGCAATAGTGACAGACTTGTGGATCTGGGGTGCCCATGAGTGAGGGCCCCCCAGATCCGCACCCCAATGGATGGGTGCTGTCACCCTTCCTCCTTCTGGGGGGTAGGAAGGACCTGGGATGAGCCATAGTTGGGGTCCAGGGGTCTCCCTCCCGGCCCCTGAGTCTTCCTGGATGGGTGGGTGGGTGGGGGGAGTGGATGGGTCACAGGTTCCGACCTCTGACCTCTCTAGAAGTCCCAAGTGCCTTCTCTGTCCAGCTCCCACCTCCAGCTCAGGGCCCAGTGTGCCTTGGAGGCAGGGACGGAGGGCCCACCAGTGGCTCTCAGAGTCCAGGAGAAAGTGACCCTCCCTCCCCGCTTTTTTCTATTACCGTATTTTCTGGCGTATAAGACGACCCCCAACTTTTCCAGTTAAAATATAGAGTTTGGGATATACTCACCCTATAAGACGACACACAGCATATCAGACGACCCCGACTTTTGAGAAGATTTTCCTGGGTTAAAAAGTCGTCTTATACGCCGGAAAACATGGTAATAAAAACAAACAAACAGGCAAACAAAAACCCCAGGAATATAAAACATGAATAAAAACCTGAAACAAGCAACACAGAACCCTCGGTTCCCAGGCTGGGTCGCTGGACAAAGGGTGGCATTTGAATGGACTGGGGATGGAAGAGACCTGAACTTGAGGTTCAGCTGTGACCCTGACCAGATGACCTTGAGGAAATGGGTTTGACTGACCGCAGAACGCAATCCAGCAAGCATTTATTCATGGTTCCCACATTCAAGGTCCTTCGTGGACAGGAGGGCGCAGAGGGAGGAAAGACGAGGATGTAGAGGTGGAGAAGCTCTCGGCGAAGGGACACCCAGGGGCAGAAGCCGTGTGATAGGGAAAGGCACAGAGTGCTGGGGCTCGAGAAGGCGAAGGCGCGTGTGCTAAGGGCTTGCTGTCCTTACCGATGAGAGCAGCGTGCTCGCTCTCCCCGAGGGCACCACTGGGACAGCCCGCAAGCAGGTGCAGCGGGAAATCAGTTAAAGTATATTTTTTAAAAACGATGACCACATCTTCGGTGCTTCATTTCTCTGGTGGCAAGTTCACACGGCCACGCTGGTTCTAGCTGGACGTTTTAACTTAGCTGCACCATACAGGTGTTTTTAATTTCTGTTTTCCTCTGGGTTCTCTGTCTTATATGGCCCGACCAATGTTTCCGGGCTGGAGTAGGGTGGTCTCATGTCCCTCCCCAGACCCGGAAGTTGAGTACTAACTGAAAGACCATGCCCTGCAGTTGCGGCCAGCAGAACTGATCCAGACAGATGGAAATTGCTAGTCTGCAGGACGGCCTCCAGTCAGGTGCCTTTGGTAAATGGGGGGCTACTGAGGTCCAGGGGACCTGCTGGTGGTGTAAAACGAAGACCATGTGCCCGCCCGCCATGGCTCAGTGATTGAGCGTCGACCTCTGAACCCAGAGGTCAGGGTTCCATTCCCGGTCAGGGCACAGGCCCGGGTTGTGGGCTCCATCCCTGTGGTAGGTGTGCAGGAGGCAGCCGATGGATGATTCTCTCTCATCCTGGATGTTCCTCTCTCTCTCTCTCCCTCTCCCGGCCTCTCTGAAATCAAAAACTATGTATGTTTTTCAATGAATAAAAAGTAGACCATGTGACTTTCAAATCCGAAGGAACTGGGGACTATTTCTCGGTGTCAGCAAGGTGGCAAGAGGGTGTCCTGAGGACAGAGACCGGGGCGGCCTGCAGGAATTCTCATCAGCCGACGGCATCGTCCTCTCTCCGGCAGCCACTGCGTAGCAGAGGGAGGGGTGCCATCGGAGAGGGGTCAGGAGGGAGGCCCAGAAAGGAAACACCTGTGGCTGCTTCCTCTGCGGGTCCTGGGACGAGAGGCTGCCTCTAGGGCAGTGCTGGTCATTTCCGGTCGTGACGCATCCGTGGTTCACGAAATCTACTTGTTGAAGAGCGATGGGCCTTTTTAACCGGAGAGGAGAGACCAGAGCGCATTCCAGCAAGCCGGTCCTGCAACCTGGTGACCTCCGTAAAGGCCCTGTTTACAAACACAGCTCCAGCGGGGGTCAGGGCTTCAACTTGTGAAACGGGGGGTGCAAATCCAGTGCATAACAGACAGCCTAGGACCGTGGTCGGCAAAATGCAGGTTGAGAGCCACAGGCGGCTCTTTGGCCCCTGGAGGGTGGCTCTTCCACAAAACACCACGGCCTGGGCGAGTCTGTGTTGAAGAAGTGGCGTGAGAAGTTGAAGTTTAAAAATGTGACTCTCCAGAGACATTTTTGTCGTTGTCCTGTGGATACTGGGCTCTGTGGACTGATGAGGAGGTCTGGGGAGCAGTGAGCCCATCGAGCAGAGGGGTGCTCAGGTGTTAGATTGGGGTCCCCTGCGTGTGCATTCCAGCTCTAACTCTCGCGTGCACCAGGGGCAAATTCACTTTTCGTCGTGGGGCCTGGGAACTCTCGATATGATCGGGGCGCTTTGTAACCCAGGGTGAGGGGCAGCGTCCAGGACAGGGCCGATGCCAGTCCCAGTAAGGGGCGCGGCAGCTAACTCCGTCATCTTGCAGCCACTTCCCTCCCACTCGCCCTACAATCGACCAAGTCCCTAGGCCAGCGGTTCTCAACCTTTGGGTCGCGACCCCTTGGGGGGTCGAATGACCCTTTCATAGGGGTCGCCTAAGACCATCGGAAAATGCAGATATTGACATCACGATGCATCACAGTAGCAACATTTCACGGTTGGGGTTCACCACCCCATAAGGAGCTGTATGCAAGGGTCTCAGCCTTAGGAAGGTGGAGAACCACTGCCCAGACCTCCCCCAGTCTTGCTGTCTTCCAGCGGAGAGGAGGGTCTAGAGTCCGCGCATGGATCCGCTGGGTCCTCTGCTCAGGATCACAGATTTAACGTTTCATTCATTCATTCATTTTCATTCATTCATTCATGAGAAGTGGGTTACATTGCAGCTAATGAGCTCTCCTTGCTGGCTATTATTACTGTCGTTGTTGTTGTTATTGTCACTGTCATCTTCATCATTTGGCCCTTGGTTTTACATTGCAGGAGACAAGCAGCTATTACATGGCTGGCCGTACATGGCTCACTCAGTGGGGACCCGGGGCCAGGCATTTTCCTGACTCCTGGTCCATGTTCTTTCCATGGCTCGGAAGAGGTGGCCTTTGACCTCACCCTTCCCCTGTGTTCACACCCTTACAGATGTATTGGCATCACCCTCATCCTCATCCCCAATACCTACTCTCTAGCTATTTTATTTTATTTATTTACTTTTAAAAATATATATTTTATTGATTTTTTTACAGAGAGGAAAGGATAGAGGTAGAGAGTTAGAAACATTGATGAGAGAGAAACATCAATCAGCCGCCTCTTGCACGCCCCCCACTGAAGATGTGCCCACAAGCAAGGTACATGCCCCAGACCGGAATTGAACCTGGGACCTTCCAGCCCGCAGGCCGATGCTCTATCCCCTGAGCCAAACCGGTTTCGGCTATTCTTTAGCTATTTAAAAAAAACAGCTCATATTACTTTGGTTGAATGGAAGCTTTATTTTAATTTTTATATATATCTAATGGGTCGAAGGTCTACAAAATAAAAACTCACTAAATTCACATTTTTGGCATCCTCCTTTCACCCGAGGATCTTTTTCCCATGATTTTGAGGGAGAGTGGGAGAGGGGGAGAGACGGAGAGAAACATCGATGGGAGAGGAACACATGGACTGGAAGATGAGTTGACCAGGGCCAGGCTATCCACTGGGCCAAACTGACCGGCCAGAGCAAAATCTCATCATTTCTTTTTTTATATATTTTGTTGATTTTTCACAGAGAGGGAGAGGGAGAGTCAGAAACATGGATGAGAGAGAGACATCGACCAGCCACCTACTGCACGCCCCCTATTGGGGAGGTGCCCACAACCAAGGTACATGCCCTTGACCAGAATCGAATCTGGGACCTTTCAGTCCGCAGGCCGACGCTCTATCCACTGAGCCACACCGGTTTCGGCAAAATCTCACCATTTCTAACTGGGAGACTAAGTGCCGGTCTCCAATGGTATTGAGTGACAGTTTGGAAAGGAAGACATTTCTCTTCCCCTCTTTGGGGCGTGACTTCAAGTTCCCACCCTCACGGCCTCTGTCAGGGGCCGGGGCGAGCTGCCTGGGAAAGGCCGGACGGCGGTCCCTGGGGCTGCGTCCTCCCCGCGGAAACCCGTGCTGATGACCGGCCGGCACTCCTCTCCCTGCCTCCCCGCCCCGTGGACGTGAGAACCTCCCCGTGCGCCCGGCTCTGGCCGCGGCCTGTGCCTCGGGGCGGGTCCCAGCGCCGGAGGAGAAACACAGGGAACGCCGGTCCGCATACCTGGGCTTCTTTCTCCCTGACTCACCGCCCAGCCTGCGGCCGGCTCATCGGGCGGGGCGGCTCAGGGGGAGCTGACGACGACGCCGTGCAGCGTACGCGGTGTCTCGCTGAAAGCTCTCCATCTCCGGCCTCTGCGTTTGAGTGAGAAACAAGGCAGCGTGTGCAAATATTGTTCTCCTCTCTCTCACGTTCACACGCGGCCCCAGGATGGAATTTCTGGGAAACCAGCCAGACAAACTATGCAACCACTTACAACAACCTACACATGTGTAGTATCTGGATGGCTATGGCTCTCTGGCTCTGCTATTGGCTACAATAAGCACAGGTATGTTAGTTCACCTGTAGCTCTGATTTATTTTTTAATTTTTAAAATATATTTTATTGATTTTTTACAGAGAGGAATTGAGAGAGATAGGAAGTGAGAAACATCGATGAGAGAGAGACATCAAACATGGATCAGCTGCCTCCTGCACGCCCCCTACTAGACACGAAGACTGAGTTCCTTGGCCAGTAAGGCCCCCGAGCCGTTTTAAAGAGATCCATGTGGATCCAGAGAGCTTCTGGCAAGGCTCCTCCTTCGAGGCTCAGCACCTCATTGGTCTCTGTGTTGGCACTTGCCCGTGGGGGGCTGTTGGCTTCTTGCCGTTTATGAGCAGAGCGTTGGACCCAGGAGAAATGTCTTCTCAGAGCTGACCTTAGAACAGGTGTTCTCAATCGTGTCGTTGATTGAACCGGTGTGGGCCAGGTTCTGAGTACAGTGGTACCTCGAGATACGAGTTTAATTCGTTCTGTCACCTTGAGGCGTGGGAAACTATGAGACGCTCGAGTCGCGGTAAATTGGTGGGTCGTGTGCAGCCGGCCGATCCGCAGGATGACTCCTATCTCAACTGTTGCTCGTGTTTCAAAGCAAAAATCGCTCACTCGATGGCTCATAGCTCAAAAATCTCGTATGTTAGGGCACTCGTATCTCGAGGTACTGCTGTACTGACTCCCGGTCAGAGCACAGGCCCGGGTGGTGGGCTCCATCTCCAGTGTGGGTGTGCAGCAGGCAGCTGATCAATGATTCTCTGTCATCACTGATGTCTCTCTCTCTCTCTTTTTCTCCTCCCCCCTCTCTCCCTCTCTCTCTCTCTCCCTCTCCCTCCTCTCTGACATCAATAAAACATGTAAGAAGAACACAGTATCGGCGGGATGTTGTCCTGCCTGCCACCTGCAGCTCTCCCTTCGCTTTGCCTTGGGGATGCGGCTGTTTGTATCTTAAAGGAAACAGTGTGGTTCTCTACCCAGTGAACGTGAGGCCACGGGATGACTCTTCAGATAGGACGGGACGGGCTTCAGCAGGCTTCTCCCGAGGAATGCTGGGAGCTGCCTCTCGGTGCGGTCCCACGTGACCCGCCGTTCCTCGGGGCAGGCTGAGCCGCGGGCTGTGGAATGCTGCGATTCCCGCCGGGTCTGCACACGCCCCACCAGGCAGCGTCTTCACGTCTTTTCCTGTGGACCAGACAGCGTTCCGACAGCTGCTTAAAACCCAGCTCACGGTCACTTTTCCAAAAGGAGGTCCTGCTAGTTTACTATCTTCCGTGGTCAGAAGGAAACATTCATTTAGATAAAATGTGGGAAATATGAATTGTCACTGCTTAGGAGATTTTGGAAATTAAATAATTATGCGTGGATTAAAAAAAAAATGACGATTGCCCAGCCAGCGTGGTTCATTGGTTGAGTGTTGGCCTCTGAACCAGTAGGTAAACAGTTTGATTTCAGGTCAGGGCACCTGCCCAGCTGTGGGCTCAATCCCCAGTGGGGAGTGTGCAGGAGGCAGCCAATCAGTGATTCTCTTTCATCGCTGATGTTTCTATCTCTCTTTCCCTCTCCCTTCCTCTCTGAAATCAATAAAAACACACAGTCCCCTCCCACATATACATACATAAATACACTGAGTGGCCGGTTTATGATGATCTCTGAATGCATAATAATCTGGCCACTCAGTGTGTGTGTGTGTGTGTGTGTGTGTGTGTGTATGTGTGTGTGTGTGTATCTCCCCCTGTATTTTCCAGTGTACAAGACGACCCCAAACTTTTCCAGTTAAAATATAGAGTTTGGGATATACTTGCCCTTTAAGATGACCCCCGACTTTTGAGAAGATTTTTCTGGGTTAAAAAGTCATACACCAGAAAATACGGTATGTGTATGTATATATATATATATATATATATATATATATATATATATATGAAATATGGTATATATATTATATATATATATATATATATATATATATATATATATATATGTGAAATTTATATTTATAGTAGAAGCCTGGTGCATGAATTCGTGCATGGGTGGGGTCCAGCCAGCCTGGCCAGGGCAAGGGGACATGGGCGGTTGGCCAGCCTGCCAACTGTTGGCCAGTGATTGGCCAGCTGGTCGAACTCCTGGTCCAGGGGACAATTTGCATATTAGCCTTTTATTCTATAGGATGTACACTGAGTGGCCAGATGATTGAGTTCAGAGATCATCGTCATCTGGCCACTCAGTGTATAAAGACTATTACCACATACAGGACATGGATCAACACGGATCCTGTGTGTTTGTGTGTGTGTGTGTGTGTGTAGATTTATTTTTATCTTTATATATTTATATTAGAGGCCCAGTGCATGAATTCGTGCATGGGTGGAGTCCGGCCAGCCTGGCCAGGGGGAGGGGACATGGGCAGTTGGCCGGCCTGCCAGCTGCTCAAACTCTTGGTCGAGGGGACAATTTACATATGAGCCTTTTATTCTATAGGATCTACACTGAGTGGCCAGATGATTATGTGTTCAGAGATCATCATCATCTGGCCACTCAGTGTATAAAGACTATTACCACATACAGGACATGGACCAACACGGATCGTGTGTTTGTACGTGTGTGTGTGTGTGTGTGTGTGTGTGTGTGTGTATGTATGTGAGTCGTGAGTTGGGGAACTACATGCGACGCCCCCCTGGCTTCCGAACAGGAATGTCTCAGACGCTTCGCTAACACCCCGGAGGCTGCCAGGCTGGAGTCTGAAGCCTCTGCGTCAGCGCAGACAGCTGTCACATCGCGGGGAGACAGACAGTTTACCGCGGGCGGCGGATCACAGCGGGCCTGCGTGCTGTGTGTTCTCGCAGGCGCCGGGAATGTATGGAACGTGTGAAAGTGTCTTGGAGAACCCGTTAGCAACGTCTGCCTTTGCTTTCAGCCTCCTACCTTCCAAGTTCTCCTCTTCCCTTCGTACCCCACTCCGGAGGCAGCGAACCCCTCAGCGCCGGAGGCGGAGGCCGGGGCTCAGGCGCAGGTGCCGGGGCTCAGGCGCAGGTGCCGGCGGCTCGCTGAGCGCGCCCGGGCCGGGTTCCTGAAAGATCCTCCCTATCCCGGCCCCAACACCAGCACGGTCCCTGTCAGCTCTCAGGTGCCCGAACAATCTCTCTCAAGGCAAAAAAAATCTCTCTTCTTCTGACACCTCCGGGGGGCCTGGTCCTGGGGGAGCGGCCCGCAGGCTGTGATGGTGCTGGGATAGTCCCAGGTGCGGGAGGTTTGTATGACAGGCGGCACCTCGCACGCATCTGCTGTTCCCTCCCGTCGGTGTTTCTGACACCGAGCGGTCCTGGCACTGCAGCTCCGGAGCGTCCCCCTCCCCTGCAGCCTGGTCCCTCCCCCTCGCCACGCGGGGTGACAGATGGCGGTCTGTCTGCGAGGGTGCGAGGGTGCCTAGCACAGCCCACTGACTCGGGGGATTGCATCATCTTTCTTAAAGAGGCATTGACACACTGGAACGCAGTCTCCAAACACTTTTTTTTTTTTTTGGAATAAGACAGGAGCAACAGCAATTGCGTTCATATCTGCATCGCTGGGGCCTGCACGGGGGAGGCCTCGAGGAAGGGCGGGGAGTCAGCGCAGGGCTGGGGACACCGCTCAAAAAACGAGGCGGTCAGCCCCGAGGGACCAACCGTTAATCACTGTTTCGGGGGTGGGGGTGGGGTTCGGGGAGGTGGTGGCTCTGATCCAAATGTTGGGAAATGTCATGTGAAGATGCAGAATCATTTTTTTCTTTTCCGTGCCGTTCCAGTCAGCAGAACCGGAACCAGAATGTGGGCTTCATGGGTAAACCGATACTTTTCTCTGTGTAAGGAATATCGTGCTGCTTGTTAGAGCTGTGTAGTGATGGAAGGTATATCTATATCCTCCTAGATAATAAAGAGGTGATATGCAAATTGACCCTCACGCCCTCACAAGATGGCTGCCTATGACCAGGCCAGCAGCAGGGTTAGTGAGGGACGACCAAATGACTGAACAGCAGGCTGTGTGGGGCAACCAGGCTGGCAGGGGAACGGGCAGTTAGGGGTGACCAGGCCAACAGAGGAGGATAGTTGGGGGCAACCAGACCAGCAGGGGGGAGAGTAAGAGGCAACCAGGCCAGTGGGAGAGGGGCAGT
>PVJN01017773.1:0-16241 GCA_004026805.1 Lasiurus borealis
GATGTATCGCGACCTGTGGTAGTGTTCGCGCTCACCTTTTCCAGCTCAGGCCTGCCACGGAGCTCTGATGAAGCTTTAAGGTGACACCGGCGAGTACAGCCAAGCAGGTGTCAGCATCGCTGAAACGCACATTATGGGGAATAAGTGCTTTTACTTCTGGAATGAGAATGGGAATCACTGAGTGTCTTCTTAAATGAGATTGGTTTCAGGGTAGCATTACCATGACCTTCGAGGGCGCCGGGTAAACTATAAAGGGGACATAGGAATGTCACTCATATATTTATGGATTTTTCACTCACTTTGTGAGATTTTTTTTTTTTTTACCTTTTCTATTTCTGTGGGAATTTTAAAAACTCTATCTAGATAACTTTGGGGGCGTTATAAAGCCCCATCCACAGAACTACTATGTGAAAGCACACATAATGCTCCACGTTTTATTGATTCTAGTGCCACTATCAAGTCAATCAATTTTCGCTTGTCACATGATTCATGTTTTTTAAAAGTTTGTACATAGGTAACCAGGTGTTACTTTTTAAGATACATAAAAGGGCTGTGAGCTAATCGTGGTGTCTATTAAGGAGGATAATCAGAGCTGAGGAATTCTGTCTTTTGTGTGCTCTCACCTGCATTCACCTTTCCTGCCCTGGGTTTTGTGCGTGAGGGTTTGGTTTTTTTTTGGTTTTTTGTTGTTGTTTTTTTTGCAAATGCACTCTCACCGCTCGGAAGTCTGCCGACTGTCCCTCTTGAACATACTTGTGGGATGCCGCACATTCTGGAAAAACGCAAACTTTATCCTAAGTGTGTGCTCTGCGGTCGCTATTTATTACTCTGTGAGTTATCTCTATTTTTGTAATCACCTGTGGTCTACCGTCTCTCGCTAAGTACGGTCACAAAGAGGGAGCCATCCAGAAGAGAAGTACCATTTCAGCCAATCTGTGAATGTAAAAACTACACCGTTGCCTTGCCGTATCCCAGCCTCTACTGTAATGCGGAACAGTTATCTGTCTGGAAATCCAGCCCCGCCGGTAGCGTGGAGCTAAACTCCCCCTGTTTTTTTCATTCGACTGTGTTAACGATGACAAAGGTCTCCTGGCATCGGCCCGAGGAGTTGGGGGGGGTGCCAGCATGCAGATGGTTCTGTAGTTTTCCCATTAATTCTAATCAAAGAGCCTTTTACTTACATGTGTACTGTATTTGTTTACAGACTATAGAGGTGGATATAAATTGATATAATTTAAAAGCTTGGTTTAATAAACATTTAACCCCCAAACCTGGGCTACTGATCTGATCCTTTTTTAAAATCAGGTTTATCTATTTAGGGAAGCTCTTTTCCTCCCCTGAATTGTACTGCATTAACAATAATAAAAAGGCAATTTTTAAAAGGCTTCATTTCTAATTCCAGTCTTCAAACACAGCCCACTCACAGTAGGCAAGGGTTCCCTTTTCTCCACATCCTTGCCAACACCTGTTACCTATTGTCATTTTTAGAACAGCCCTCCTAACAGCTGTGAAGTGATAGTTCACTGTGCTTTTGTCTTTTCTCGATAGTTAGTGATATTAGCACCTTTTCATGCACCTATTGAGCTCCATGCTAGTATGATTCTCCACTCAACAAAGCCATTGACAGGCCGTTTAAAATCAATCATTGCAATGCCCAGAGCAATCACTTGAGGGCAGCACTGCACAAGGGTAATGCAATCAACATTATTGAGTCAGCAGATACTTATTGAGGGCATGCTAGTTTATTACTAATCTGCTAAGCGAGCGTGTAAACACAGTATTGACCTAGCGTGAAGAAGTCACTCTTGAACCCTCCCCAAATGCATGTCCTTAGCCATGAGGCTTCACAGTCTAACAGCCCCTGGAATCAGGGCTTGGCCTGTGACTTGCTTTGCCAATGCAACCTAGCAGAGGTGATGGTGTGACAGGTCCAAGAACTTCTGTTCTCTCTAGTCTCATTTCTAGGAAATAATATGAATCATGTTTAAATATTTCTACTACATTTAGTAGCTCAAATTCATTTATTTTTAACTGCTATCTCATTTTCCGTTATGTGGGTAAACCCCAATATAGTTAGTTACGCATCTCCCTTCTGATGGCATATAGGTTGGAGATTTTTACTAATATAGAAAATGGCAAGATATTCCTATGCGTGCCTCCTATATACATGGATGAGACTTCCTTTCATGAACATACTAGTAAGTCATAAAATATACACACTTCACATTTGGACCAATCTCTCCCTGCCAGCAATATATGAAATGCCTCATGTCTCCATATTTGCCATCACTTAGTATCATTATATTAATTTTTTATAGTTTTTTTTCCCCCAACCTGATGGGTCTAAAACGGAAGTTGGTTGATATATTAATGTATATTTTGCTGATTTCCAAAGAGGTCTGGCCTCTTCCCATGTGTACATCAGCCCTTCCGGTTTCCTCTGGTGAATTGTCTGTGCAAATCCTCTGTTTATTTTTCTGCTGAGTTGTTTGCCTTGGAAAAAAAAAAAGACTTGCTCCTACAAATCTTTATGTAATCTTTATATTTCATGTTACATATTCTATACAATATATATCATACATGAAGATAGTATATAAAGAATATGTTGTATATTTATATGTATGTAACACATAAAAAGGAGTATATTTTCTCTAATATGTTTTTTTTGGTTGCAAAAATCTTCTTCCAGTAATTTTTTATTTTGTTTTGTTACTCCCGTTGATCAAGTCGCTTGACTTTCAGAGAGAGTGGGAGGGAGAGAGAAACATTGATGTGAGAGAGACACATCAGTTGGTTGCCTCCTGCCCAAGTCCCGACTGGGGCTGGGGATCATACCTGCAATCCAGGTACATGTCCTTGACCGGGAATCAAACCCACAACCCTTTGGTGTGCAGGTTGGTGCTCTAACCACTGCTGGCCAGAACTCTTGCGGTAATTTTTAACAGCTTTCTACAGATACAGTTCACACGTCACACAGCTCGCCCACTTAAAAATGTGTAGTCAATTTTTGAACTTTTTCACAACCTCAGAAAGAATCACAGTTACCCACTAGCCACCACCGCTCTCTTCCCTCATCCTGAGCAACCACTCATCTCCTTTCTGTCGCTAAAAACATGCCTATTCTGGATCTTCTATAGAAATGAAACTGTAGCAGAAACCGGTGTGGCTCCGTGGATAGAGCATTGGCCTGCGGACTGAAAGGTCCCGAATGGCCTGGAGGAGCAATCCCCCCCGCCCTGTGTCTGCAGACCACTGTCATGGGGGGGCTGTGGATGCTCTGTGTTTGCAGCCGAGTTTGTGCTGCTGTGGAACAAACCTGATGGAGCAGCTTCCCTGAGGAATCGGAGTGTGACGGCCAGGGACATCGTCTGCCCTCCGCCCTCCCGCTCCGAGTCCCTGCTCAAAGCTCTGTTGACAAAGAGGGTCTGTGTTTTCCAGAAAACACAGCTGAAGCCCCCCCACGGCGTGGGCAGCCGAGGCGGGGCTGGTTTTTCACGGTTCCTTCCCGGTATCCAGTTTGCAAACCGGCTTTGCCAGGCACGGCTACCGCTTTCAGCAGTGTTTACCCAAACGCGGCTTCCTCCTCGCTCCTGCCGCAGATTACACACAGTCCGAGCAAACATCTTGGGTCCACACCGGGATCTGCCTCTTCTCCAGCAAACCCCGCCTCGGTCTTATCTTTGCGGAGGAAGCTGTGGCCACAGCAGGCTGTCCGGTCTGTTTCCCTCCCTTCTCCTCGGGGCTCTGCGGGCTTCCTCCCGTGCCCGGGCGGCCTCCGGGGCCTGCATGTCACGGGATCTCCTGGCAGCAGCTGCGGTCACTGGCTCATGAACCAGGTGGGCTAGACCGCCTCCGCCTTCCATGCCCACAAAAGGTATCCTTACCGCTTTACCAGGTTTGGTCTGCGCCTCCTTGTCATTTTTTTTTTAATATTTTTTTTTTATTGCCGAGACTGGTTTGGCTCAGTGGATAGAGCGTCAGCCTGTGGACTAAAGGGTCCCGGGTTCGATTCCGGTCAAGGGCATGTACCTTGGTTGCGGGCACATCCCCCAGTAGGGGGTGTGCAGAAGGCAGCTGATAGATGTTTCTCTGCCATCGATGTTTTTAACTTTCTCTCCCTTCCTCTCTGTAAAAAAATCAATAAAACTACATATTAAAAAAATACATTTCCTTACTTAAAAAAATATGTATTTTTTTTAATATATTTTATTGATTTTTTACAGAGAGGAAGGGAGAGAGATAGAGAGCCAGAAACATCGATGAGAGAGAGACATCGATCAACCGCCTCCCGTACATCCCCTACAGGGGATATGCCAGCAACCAGGACACATGCCCCTGACCGGAATCGAACCTGGGACCCTTCAGTCCGCAGGCCGACGCTCTCTCCACTGAGCCAAACCGGTTTTGGCAAATATGTATATTTTTTTATTTCAGAGAGGAAGGGAGAGGGGAGAGAGAGACAGAAACATCAAGGTTGAGAATCATTGATCCGCTGCCTCCGGCACGCTCCCTACTGGGGATCAAGCCCACAACCCAGGCAGATGCCCTTCACCGGAATCGAACCCAGGACCCTTCCGTCCACAGGCCGCAGCTCTATCCACTGAGCCAAACCGGCCAGGGCCTCCTTGTGGTTTGTAATCCTGCCCTACATCTGCCTCCGATGGCGTCACCTCGATGCCCGGGCCCTGTGGCTGAGGCCACTTTGGGGAGTTAAAACAGGAGAGAGAGGGCAGGAAGCTATTTTGTGGTGCGCATCCGGCCACGATCCGGCTCACAGATCCGCCTGCAAGGTCCTCCGAACCGTCCCATCCACACTCTCTTCGGCCCCCGAGAACTTGGCCGGCCTGGACCGACTGAGAGGCGTGACCGTGAGAGAATCACAAGAATCAGAGGCCCCGAGGTTGGTGAAACCCACACCACGCAGGGCGGGCGGCGCTTCCAGGTGTCTGGTAGCTTCTTGGGTTCTCTGCCCGCGGGGAGCTGAGCTGCTAAGCTGTTAACCTGATCCGCTTCTCTCGGACGGGGCCAAAGAGCCCTGCTTGATTTCCCAGCCACCGAGCGCTCCATTTCCTGCGTCTCTAACTCTCATCATCCCAACTCCGGGACATTCCCCTGTGGTTAGAGCAGACGCCCCGGAGGGTTTTCATCCGGGAAAGAGGTCGCCCACCCGGGCAACTCAAGGTCCGAGTCTCAGTGCGAGGGAGGGCAGGCAGGACTCATCCTCGGAGCCGCCGTTTCAGAGCTGGCTCTGCAGGGCCCGCTCCATACCAACAGGAGCGGCGGTGTGGAACCTGGGGCCTGCCGCCGGCAATTACTCCCGCTTTTTGATCTCTGTGAAAGGCTTTGGCTTAATTTGCTGCTACACTGCCTCCCCGATCCCATTACAGGCCTGCACCTGTGTGTGTGTGTGCGTGTGCGTGTGTGTCCTTTGTAAATAACAGCCTGTTCTTTTCTTTCAGCCAGGCCTGCCCTTTCGGATTTTTCTAAAACTAGTTCTCGTTCTTCTACACTGGAACTCCCGATAAATAATTCAGTAACCGGAGCCCGGCCCCTGCCTCCGGAGGTGGGAGAGCACGCACGGTGTGCACGGGTGATTTCCGCACCAGGGCGCTGAGCGGCCTTGCAGGGAGATCTTGCTCTCCCTCTGGAACAGCCCACGGCCGCCGCTGGCTCTGGCCCTGATGTCCTTGGCAGACTCCGGCCTGCGTGCTCTGGCCCACGCTCCCTGACGGGGATGTGATGTGAACATCATTCCTTTCACTTTAATGCTTGTATCTGCACAGGAGCCTGGGCTCTTGTTGGCTCCGAGAGCCAGGTTCTTAGTTTGCTTCTTGTATAGAGCCTTCTTTATATATATATATATATATATATATATATATATATATTATTGATTTTTTACAGAGAGGCAGGGAGAGGGATAGATAGAAACATCGATGAGAGAGAAACACCAATCAGCTGCCTCCTGCGCACCTCCCACTGGGGATGTGCCCGCAAACCAAGGTGCATGCCCTTGATTGGAACCGAACCTGGGACCTTTCAGTCTGCAGACCAACGCTCGATCCACTGAGCCAAACCAGTTAGGGCTAGAGCCTTCTAGAACCACAGCTGGGAGTGTGGGGGGAGGGGGAAGGGGAGAGAGAGAGAACACAAAACAGTGTGCATGGATTGATTTCATTGGATCATTCTAAGTTTCTAGGTCTTTTCTCAGTCTGTCTGTCTGTCTGCCTCTCCCATTTCCTCCCCTACACTATGCTACCTCTCTTTCATCTATCTATCTATCTATCTACCTATCTATCTATCTATCTTTATTGTGGAAAGTATTATAGATGCCCCCTTCTCCCCCCTCTTTCTTTACCCCTCTTGTTTCTTTCCTTCATTTCTAGCCACTCATTTTAACTGACCTTTATACAGAGCATTATATGTAATTCCAAGTTAATAGAACTCAATAATTTTTAGTGATCTCTGTTATTAAATGGCAACAGAATAGAATGGTTTCTCGTTTTTTCTTTTTCTGTTTTATTGTTGACAGTATTACAGATGTCCCCCAACCCCCCTCTTCCTGTACCCCCTCTCCTCGCAGTCCCTATCCAGCCACCCAGGTCTTCTTCACCCTATTGTTGGTGCCCTTTGTTTATCTCTCCTTGTCCCTCCACATGGTGGTCCATCCGTCTGCTCCATGCCTCCGTGCCTCAGGTCTTATTTTGTTGGTGCATTCGTTTTGCTCATTACATTCCACACATAAGTGAGATTCTGTGATATTTGTCTTTCTCAGTGTGGCTTATTTCGCTTAGCATAACCCAAAAGGTAATTTTTTCTCTCTTTTTTTTTAAAGAAAGGGACAAGTGGTAATTAAAATATTTTTTTATTCCCCTCTTCGTTTTTGTTCAATGCCATATATGTGGTTTGATTGCACAAATGTTGGCCACCCTGTATGATTCTACTCTTTTCATTTTTACCTGAAATCAAGAGTATTTCCCATAGTACTAAATGTCCTTAGAAAATGTATTTTTTTAAAGTCAATGCCATTTCAGTGTTTGCTTTTTAATTTTAGGATACACTACCTAATTATATCCATTTGGTTGAATTACAGGTAGTGAAATTACAGGATTTAAAAGGTGTATTTTTAAAGCTGTCAATAAATATAAACCAAGTGCCCTGTTAGTCATGTAGGTGGGCGCGCTTCTAAGCTGGCATTGAGCAGCATCTCGAAAAATACAACTTTCCCCACTTACCAGGTGAAAATAGCTATTTTAATTTGCATCTCATCAACTACCAGTGAATTGGAAAACTCAGAGATCACAACATTTAGAAAAGCAAAGTGGTTTACTGGCAAGAAATGCGAGACTGGGAAGAACCTACTCATCAGGTGAAAAAACGCAGCAGGCCATTAAAGCCGAACGCTGAAAAATCACCCATGTACCTGAACTCATAATTGGTATGTTCATCGCCGAAAACCAGCAATTTTCTTACAGGTTATCATTTCTGCAGAAGCTGTGGCCAGTCTTCAGGCAGCAGCGCTGTAGAAGTCAGGGATAAAGCTGTTGGCACCAAACAGTCAGCAGCTGAGGCAATGCTCAAAAGTCCATTCATTTTTGGGGGGAGAGGGGCTAGGCTGGAATTAGACACCTTAAAAGTGTTTACTGTCCCCTAACCATGGCACTAAATGGAGCTAAGATGTGGAGTTTTGCTTCCACAAGATTTTTTTGTGTGTGGGAGGGATCACATATTTCAAAGGACATACAGTGTCAGGCAAAAGTAGATTTACATCTGTGAGTACGTGAATCACCAAATTCATTCTTGTATTATTTTCTATTAATTATTCTATTCCATATCAACAATTATAAACCCACTTTTGCCCCACTCTGTATGTCTTTCTTTTCTATCTGGATGCCTTTTATGTCACCTTCTTAGGTGACTGCCTTGCCCCTTAGCTGAAGGTTGAAGAGAAGGAGACCAGACCTCCTTCTCTTGTCCCTGAACTTAGAAAGAAACCCTCTGTCGTGCCCCAAGAAGTGTGATGCTAGCTGGGGCGTTGCGTTGTTTTGATCAGGTTTAGCAGCTTCCCTCCTGGTCCTAGATGAGTGTGTGTCTCTATCACGAGAGGTTGTTGGATTTCATCAAATGCCTTTTTTTTCTGCCTGTTGATATAATCATGTGGCTGTTTCCCTTTTCCATTGCATTGATTGGTTTTCATAGATTTCCCCCTTGCATTCCTGGTATAAATCTCACTTGGTCATGATGTGTCATTCTTTCCATACACTGCTGGGTTATGGGCACCTTGTATCTTGCTGAGGATTTAAAAACCTATATTTATAAGAGACATTGGCCTGTAGTGTCCTTAGGATGTCTCTGGTTGGTTTTGATTTGAGGGTGACACTGGCATCATACAATGACCTGGGAAGGGTTCCCTCCTCCACTCCATTTGGGGAAAGTTTGTGAAGAACTGGTATTCATGGTTCTTCAAATGTTGGGAAGCCTTGACCTGTGAAGCCTTCTGCATGTGGGTTAGTTTCTCCTCTTACTCATTCAATCTCTGTACTCGTTATTGTCTCTTCGTGAGCATTTTTTTTTTCATTTTTTTAAAGCTTACACAATTCTGTGTCAGATGGAGGGCCAGTTCTTAGATTTCTTTTGGGAGACTCACACACTAAGACGAGAAAGAGTGGCTGGATTCACACTTACGCAGGTGTTCTTCCTTCCTTCCTTTCTTTCTTTCTTTTTTAAATATATTTTATTGATTTTTTTTACAGAGAGGAAGGAAAAGAAATAGAGAATTAGAAACATCAATGAGAAAGAAACATCGATCAGCTGCCTCCTGCATACTTCCTTCTGGGGATGTGCCCACAACCAAGGTACATGCTCTTGATTGGAATCGAACCTGGGACCTTTCATTCTGTAGGCTGATACTCTATCCACTGAACCAAACTGGTTTTGGCAAAATCTGGCCAACATTTAACCCAGTGACCAAGGTTAACATCATCACTAATGGGACAAATAAACCTTATGCCTCCTGATACGACGTGTGGAGGACACAACAGTACCTCTGAATACAAAAATACATCATCAGAATCTATTCAGTAGGAAACAGCAGACAACCCCAAAATCAGCGACATTCTGCAAAATAACGGGTCTACACTCGTGAAAAATGTCAAGGTGATGAAAGATGAGAAAGACAAAGGGCCTCTTCTAGATTAAAGGAGACTTTAAACATGACAACTAAATATAACACATAGTGTGGATTAGACCTGGGGCAAGGAAAATGTCATCCTGGTAGACTGTCACTGGGTTTAGAGTGGATGCTAAATAATGAGAGGTCGCCGAGACCGGTTTGGCTCAGTGGATAGAGCGTCCGCCTGCAGACTGAAAGGTCCGGTCGAGGGCATGTACCTTGCTTGCGGGCACATCTCGACTGTGGGGCTTGCAGGAGGCAGCTGATCGATGTCTCTCTCATCAATGTTTCTGACTTTCTATCTCTCTCCCTTCCTCTCTGTAAAAAGTCAATAAAATATAGTTAAAAAAAATAATAATGAGAGGTTCCTCTCCAGAACCCAGTGAGAGCCCAGGTACGTACACTCTAGCCCCAGGACATGGCCTTCCAGCACCGTTTTTATTTCCCGGTCTCTTACTTCAAGGAATGTTACCTCCCCGCCGGAATCAGAGGCTGATAGATGACCTCATGCCTCCGCTCTGCCTCTGACCTCCACTCCATGGAGCACCTGGGAGCAGCGGAAGTTGGTCCAGGGCTGGGAGGAGACCCCCAGATCTCTGCAAGCTCCTCCAGAACTGTGTGGCAGTGTCTGTGGCAGGAGGACCCATTGTCTGGGATGATCTGATCTCTCTCAGTAGGATTGCTTTCCTGTTGATAGCTGATGCTCTCAACAATGAGCATAAAAATAGAATTTTCCTGAGTAGCCCAGGGTTTTCACGTGACCAACAAAATGGCTTAGCAGATGCCTTTGTTGACCTTAGACACTCTTTTTTGTCCTGCTTGGTTAATCCTCACTCAAGGATGTTTTTCCCATTGATTTTTTTTTTTTCCAGAGGGATTGGGAGGGAAAGAGAAACAAGAGATGCATCAATTGGCTGCCTCCTGTTCCAGCCCCAACTGGGGCCAGGAATCCAATTTGCAACCTAGGTACGTGCCTCCGACTGGGAATCGAACCGTAGATGCTTCGGTCTGAGGGCCGATGCTCTAATCACTGAGAAAACTGGCCAGGATCATCTTAGACATTTTTTAAAGGTTATTCTTTTTGACACTTACAATGAAGGAAATTGGACATGACATTCAAATGACCCATTTTTCCTTTCTAAAGTGGTGAGGCGGGGATTCGTGGAGGTGTGATAATTTGGGCAAGAGATATTTGGGTTAATGTGCATACATTATTATAGTTCTTTGTAACACATTTATACCATGAATTATGTCCGATGTGCTACAACCAGCCTCGTTACATTGAAGTGCCATAACTCTTTGGAAAAAGTGATCAATTGATTTGGAAAATAGCAAATGAAGGGACTCCTTTAAATGTCAGGAAAAAAATACACATTCATTCATTCAAGATTTTCTGGAGGGCCTTTGAATTAGTGTGGCATTTCATAGGGCACATTTATTTTATTTCTTTTTTAAAATATATTTTTATTGACTTCAGAGAAGAAGGGAAAGGGAGGGACAGAAACACCAATGATGACAGAGAATCATCGATGGGCCATCTCCGACTCCCCCATCTCTCCGGAGACCAAGCCCACAACCCGGGCATGTGCCCTTGACCAGAACCGAACCCCAGACCTTTCAATCCACAGGCTGACACTGTATCCACTCAGTCAAACCAGCTGGGGCAGGTACTGCTTATTGTTTTGTCCCCATTTTGTAAAATCAACCATTAATTGGAAAATAAGTCATGCTTATCCACTTTGCAGATGACCCTAAACTAGGAAAACGGCAAAGGAAAAAGATGGTGTGATCAAGATTTAAATGATTTTGACAGATTAGAAAGCTGAGCTGTAACCAACAAGACGAAATGGAAACTATTGCTATAGTTACAAAATCCGTGAACCTGCACAGATGCAGGATGCAAAGGTGCCTGGCATTGTCCCAGTTGTGATGAAAAAGGGTTTGCTGCAGAAACCAGGTTGGATAATACAGGTTTTTGCTGTACCAGCGGGAGAAAAAGGGTAGTCATGACCTTGAGAGATAATAGCAGCCCTCGGTACTCTCTCTCTGTCTTTATCTCCTTTGAGTCACTGTAAGATCCTGGAGGCATAGATCTGTCCGCCTGACTCTCTGTTTGGCCCCAGTGCCTGCCTGGCCCACATACTGTGGGTGCTCCCTGCATAGCTGATGAGAGAATGAAGGAACACTGAATTGAATGCAGGCACCCCACTGTCAGAGGGGACATTTAAAATTAAGTTGTTGCCGAAACCGGTTTGGCTCCGTGGATAGAGCGTCGGCCTGGGGACTGAAAGGTCCCAGGTTCGATTCTGGTCAAGGGCATGTATCTTGGTTGTGGGCACATCCCCAGTAGGGGGGGCGTGCAGGAGGCAGTTTATCAATGTCTCTCTATCTCTCTCCTTTCCTCTCTGTAAAAAAAAAATCAATAAAAATTTTTTTAAATAAATAAATAAAATTAAGTTGTTCATCTTGCTCTGGCCAGTGTTTTCCAATGGTTAGAGCATCAGCCCGCATACAAAGGGTTGCAGGTTGGATTCCCAGTTAAGTGCACGTACCTGGGTTGTGGGTTCGATCCCTGGCCCTGGTCAGGGTGCCTGCAGGAGGCAACCAATCCATGTGTCTCTATCACATCGATGGTCCTCTCTCTCCTTCTCTCAAAGTCAATGCAAAAAAAATAACCTCGAGTGGGGGATTCTGGGTACGATTAACGGGGCCCCAGAAAGTTCGGGCTGAACGTGAGGGTTGAACCTCATCATGATCTGAAAATGCCCAGAGGGAAGTCCCGGGAAGGAGAAGGCTGTGCATCTTGGTCCAGAGCCCAGAACTGCACTTGTGGGTTAGAGAGCAGGTTCAGGCTCCACGCAAGGACCTCCTCATGGTGAGAACCGCCTGCGAGGCAAGATGGACAGCCACGCGTGGCAGAACATCCTCTCCCACGGAAGCGTTCCCGCAGCCCTAGACAGGTTTGAGAGGCTCCCTCTACCGAGGAAAGAATTTTATTTCCCCCCAAGTCAGTGGTTCTCAACCTTCCTAAGGCCGAGTCCCTTGCATACAGTTCCTCATGTGGTGGTGACCCCCAGCCATGAAATTTTTCTACTCTTATGCATCGTGACGTAAATATCTGCATTTTCTGATCGTCTTAGGCAACCCCTGTGAAAGGGTTGTTCGACCCCCAAAGGGGTCGCGACCCACAGGTTGAGAACCGCTGCCCCAAGTAATATTTATTAGGTTTCCTCAAACCCAGAAAAGGATGAAGGGAAAAAATAAAAATGGTCCATTTCCCACCACCACCGAGGAAACTACCAAAGATGAAAAAGGAACCTTTTGAAAAGTACTAAAGCCCTGATTGGTGTAGCGCAGTTGGTTGGATGTGGTCCAGTGCACTGCAAGGTTGGTTGCTGGTTCGATTCCCAGTTCAGAGTACAAGCCTGGGCTCAATCCCCAATACGGGGTGTACAGGAGGCAGCCAATGGATGTTTTGCTGTCACATCGATGTTTCTCTCTCCCTCTCCCTTCCTCTCTCTGTAAAAAAAATCAATAAGAAGAAAGAAAAAAAGAGAGAAAAGTATTTGAAACATCATTTTAAATTCTACCCATTGAAGTTTAAATTGCTAGTGGAAACGGATGCTGTAGTTTTTAGCAGGAGCCAGGTGATGGCCAGTCTTGACGATCTGGCCCCCAAATCTAGATTTTATTCGAGGTTCTCAAGTAGCTTCTTGTGTTTAGGGCCAACGCTGGCTTTCGAAAGCTGAAATGTGCGTCCAAACAAGTTGTTCTGAGAAGCATCTGTGGGTAGCTTGCAGCCACCAAGGATCATATAACTTGAAACTTCACACCTTCCCAGAGCAGAGACTTCCGGAAAGAAATGAATCACATTTATCGCCTCAGCCTGCTGGGTTTGTTTCTTTAAACATAAATCTCCACAACATCCACCCTGACCTGCATTAAATCGTCAGAACGGAGTCTATGAAGGAATGCGAGTCCTCTCTTGGGGCTGCAGCCAGGGAGCTCATTTGTCAGGCCCTCGCTGCCTGCCTTGCGACTCGGTGGAGGAGGGAAGGACAGTTTTTAGGAGCAAGTCCTCGAAGACGGCGTGCCTTAAAGGCAGGATTCTGCCAAAACCAGTTTGGCTCTGTGGATAGAGCATCAGCCTGTGGACTGAAAGGTTCCATTCTGGTCAAGGGGATGTACCTTGGTTTCGGGCACGTCCCAGTAGGGAGTGTGCAGGAGGCAGCTGATCGATGTTTCTCTCTCATCAATGTTTCTAACTCGCTCTCCTTCCCCCTTCCTCTCTGTGAAAAATAAATTATATATATATATATATAATAAAATAAAAGGACTCGGTGCCTATGGTGGATCTGTCAGCTCGGGATGGCATCCCTTCCTTCTCCTGGCTCTGTGCCTTGTCCCAAGCCCAGGCTTAGCAACGTCTTCCTTCAGGTCTCACCCTCTCGGCCAGTGATTGATAGAAGCCAATCGCATCATTCAGTCTTTGACCACTGTCTTTGGTACAAAGATCCACCCTCAAGTGATGGGAGCCTGAGAGTCACGGTTGGCCATATCATTCATGCCTGGCAGAAACCCACCAATGGGATTTCCCAAAAATGGCCACAGGATTATTTCTCATCCCCCATGCTTTTCCAGAACCTGGCCCCTCCCCCCAAGAGGCGGGTTGATGACTGTCCCCATCCCGTCAGCTGGGTAGACCTCTGTGACTGCCTGCACTGAGCGGGCAGGGCAGAGCCTTCCTCCCTGGTGTCTGAGGCTAGCTCAGAGGAGGAAATGCAGCTTCCTGCTGGCTCTCGCTCCCATGCTTGTCCTGGGAATCGAGCCTTCATGCCATGGAGAGATTGTTAGTTCTTCAGCCACATGGAGAGATGCACATAGAGAGACACCTGGCGCCCTCACCCAGCTGATCTCCCAGCCAACAGCACCCCTTGCCAGCAGGATGGAGCCACCCTGGAAGCAGATCCTCCAGTCCACCGGTTCTCAACCTGTGGGTCGAGACCCCTTTGGGGGTCAAATGACCTTTTCACAGGGGTCGCCTAAGACCATCGGAAAATGTAGATATTTACATCACGATGCATAACAGTAGCAAAATGTCATGGTTGGGGGTCACCACCACATGAGGAACTGTATGCAAGGGTCACAGCCTTAGGAAGGTTGAGAACCACTGCTTCAGCCCCTGGTTGAGGACTCCAGCTAACCCCACATGGAGCAGAGATGGGCCTTCCATTCTCTGCTAAACCTTGTCCGGGTTTCAGATTCATGAGCATAATAAGTGGCTGTCGTCACTTTAAGCTGCTAAGTTTTAAGTTGGGTTATCATGCAGCAATACCTAAGGTATATATGCACGGGGAGATGGACAGAGTCACAGTGGCTTTCCAGGGTGAGTTCCATTGTCTGTGATGATCTTCTTGAGGCAAATCCCTCTTTTGTCTCAGATCATTGGATTTCTGTCATTTGCCATCAAAAGAAATCCTGATTAACACTAGTGGCCATGATTAAGGAAGCATTCTGCTCACATAAGAATATTGTGCCCTAACCGGTTTGGCTCAGTGGGTAGAGCATTGGCCTGCGGACTGAAAGGTCCCAGGTTCGATTCCAGTCAAGGGCACGTACCTTGACTGCAGGCACATCCCCGGTGGGAGGTGTATAAGAGGCAGCTGATGGATGTTTCTCTCTCATCGATGTTTCTAGCTCTCTATCCCCTCCCTTCCTCTCTGTAAAAAATCAGTAAGATTTATTTTTTTAAAAGAAAGAATGTTGCTTGAAACCCACAAGGCCTGGTACACTCCCTGGGTCACTAATTCTAGATTACTGAATTTCAAGATGAATAAAATTGCCCGTCTTCCCACAGCCCTTCGTCTTAAAAAAAAAAAAAGAATATCTGTAATAACAGAATTGCCAACTTTAATTTTGTCACATTAGACCATTAAAAAAAATATGCTATCTACTCTTACTACAATTTTATATAAGAAAAGATATTAAACATTAAAAATGTAGGAAGGACATCATCTGAGTGACGAAGAGTCCTTTCTATGGAACACAGTTGGTTTCATGAAAAATTTACCACATTGACTTTTTTCCCCTTGTCGCTATGGCATAGTGAAAAGTTCATCATAGCCAGGTATTGGTTCCCAAAGCTTGGATATTGGAAAGTTGCTGGCTACTATGGGGGAGGGGAGGGAAGTGGAATATAGCACAGCCTGTCCTCCAAGAACTAACTTAAAAGAGCCCTAGGGTGCTGGATAAAAGGCCACTCACTGGGTTGGGGTGGCTGGCCCTTCCTAGCAGTGTTTTTTGTCCAGAGCTGTCCTTCTCTGGTGAGACAGGAATGTTAACTGATGGCCTTGTTTCAGAAAGCAGTATTCGCTGAAACCGGTTTGGCTCAGTGGATAGAGCTTCGGCCTGCAGACTGGAAGGTTCCGGGTACGATTTTGGTCAAGGGCATTAACCATCTCCAGTGGGGGGCGCGCAGGAGACAGCTGATCGATGTCTCTCTCTCTCATCGATGTTTCTGACTATATCTCTCTCCCTTCCTCTCTGTAAAAAAATCAATAAAATATATTTTTAAAAAGTAGCCTGCTCTATTTGGTCAAACATTTAAAAAAAGAACAAAGCAGTATTGGATAGAATTGGATAGAAAGGGTAAGTCTGCAGATTTGAGGATCAGAAATCAGGTTTAAATTTCAGTGTCACTCGCTTTTTATTTATTTATTTATTTTTTTTAGTTTGGGCAATTGACTTCTCAGTTTCCCGATGGTTAAAAGAAACGTCTTAGATGTTTCTGATTCTCTATTCCTCTCCCTTTCTCTCTGTAAAAAAATCAACAAAATATATTTTAGAGAGAGAGAGAGAGAGAGAGAGAGAGAGAGAGAAGAAGGAGGAAGAGGAGGAGGAGGAGGAGGGGGAGGCTCAGACTCATTTTTTCAATCTTCGTGACCAAAACATAAAGCTGAGGCGGAACAGCGTGGGTCGCTAGGCCTCCTTTCCTCGCCATTTATTTTTTCTTTTTAAGATGATGTAACCATTTTCTTCAATGCTCTAAACCTTAGAGTCTACCCACTGTACA
>PVJN01017773.1:16341-40138 GCA_004026805.1 Lasiurus borealis
AAGGTTTAAAAAAAAAAAAAAAAAAGGCACACAAGGTTTGAGCTCCAAAGAGAAACTTATTGACGGGTTTTCCCATTTCATTCTCGAGTATAAAGAACACGCTCTAGTAGGGACGAGGTTGAACCCTTTCAGGAAACCCTGAACCCAGCTCTGAGTTTGGGTGAAGGAGATCAGTCACACTTCTGTCTTTCCCGCCTCCCCCACCCCAAATAGTACCCGGTGAGTTGGACAAAGCTGTGCTCTTTGAAAAAAACAGGATTGACTATCAATTTACCGCTTCTCAGCTCCCAATACACCCTTCCATATATGCTCTGTGAGCAGCAACAGAATTCTTGTAAGCATTTCGTTGAGTTGAGCATGGTGTCAATCAAGCTTGCTCTGTAGAGGGCGCAGGAGGGACAGAGGAGAAACAGGCCCTCTGGCCTTTCCTGGAGTCACCTGTAGGCGCATGGACTTGGAGAACCTTCCATAGAGCCTGCCCGGCCGCCCCAGGCCCAGAACGCAGTCCCTCTTGACATTACAGCTTCGGCCCGGCAATGACCTTTCATGGCCTTCTTAAGATGGAAACTAAAGCCCCCTGTAGCCTGCGTGCTCTGAAGCATCCTGCCCCGAATGGATTCTCACTCCCTGCTCACGCCATGGCAACCTGGGCTGCATAGAGGCAAAAGGAAAATATATTTTAGCAACATGGAAAAATACTCACAATGACAAGACAGTATGAATTTGTACAGTTCAAGACATATAAAATGTATGCACGCATACAACAAAAACTAGAACAGAGACAATTTTAATGTTTAGCTTCTAAAGAGCTATGATTCCTCTCTTTTTTAAAAAATATATTGATTTTTTTTTACAGAGAGGAAGGGAGAGAGAGAGAGAGTCAGAAACATCAATCAGCCGCAGGTTAACACTCTATCCACTGAGCTGAACCGGTTTCAGCTCTTTTTTAATTTAAAATTTCAACTTCACTGTGGATTGTTCAGTAAATACTTTTACAATGTATGTAGCAGGAACCAAAATAATTTTTACTATCAGTGTAATGATTTGCACATTAGGAAGAAGTAAAATTAAAAAAAAAACAACCACATGCAGTTTAATCTTAATGTCCAATTGGTTCATTGTCTTTTATGAAGCTATTTGAGTTCATAAACAACCAAAATTAAAAGGTAATAAGACTCATGTTGTGAAAAGTGCTGTGGAAAGTAAAAAGGACTTTGTAAAAATAAAAAAAAGAAAATATATTTCTTAATATACACATAACGTGTATACTTTATATAGAATGTGTATATATGTTATGCATATATTATGTGTGTAAATATAATGTGTAATAAAATTTACATTCTTAGTCTTATTCTTCTGAATCACTTTTCAATCCAGAGTCTTTATGTGAACGTTTTTCCATGTATACTGTTAAATATATTTTTTCTAATTGATTTCAGAGAGGAAGGAAGAGGGAGAGAGAGAGAGAGAGAGAGAGAGAGAGAGAGAGAGAGAGAGAGATACATCAGTGATGAGAGAGAATCAGCAATAGGCCCCACCCTGGGGATCAAGCCCGCAACCTGGGCGTGTATGTGCTCTGACAGGGAATCAAGTCACCTGGCCTTGTCAGACGTTTTTCCGTGTTATTTGTCCTCTATGACACCGAGAACGTCATCTATTCAGGATCTCTTAGGACAATAGCACCCCTCTGTTATCTCCAGGATTTCCTCCGATGCCCTGACACCCTTCTTGTAGGTTTCAATGTTGGTATTTATAGGTATTCCCCAAGGTGTCAGTGAAAGATCTCAGACAACAGCTAGGACTCAAAATCCCTTCTTCAAATGCTTCTTAAATCATTTGTGAACAAATGTTTAATCAGCCGAGACCGGTTTGGGTCAGTGGATAGAGCGTCGGCCTGCGGACTGAAGGGTCCTGGGTTCGATTTCGGACAAGGGCATGTACATTGGTTGCGGGCACATTCCCAATAGGGGGCGTGCAGGAGGCGGCTGATAGATGTCTCTCTCATTGATGTTTCTAACTTTCTATCCCTCTCCCTTCCTCTCTGTGAAAAATAAATAAAATATATATTTATTTTTTTATTCATTTTTCACAGAGAGGAAGGGAGAGGGATAGAAAGTCAGAAACATCGACGAGAGAGAGACATCTATCAGCCGCCTCCTGCACACCCCACACTGGAGATGTGCCCGCAAGCAAGGTACATGCCCCCGACCGGAATCAAACCCGGAATCTTTCAGTCCGCAGGCCAATGCTCTATCCACTGAGCCAAACCAGTCTCAGCAATAAAATATATTTTTTTAAAAAATGTTTAATCAGCATTATGTACCCAGTGCCCAGTCCTGTGACTGCCCACCAGCTGATGTTCAGGAAGTCTTTCTTAAATACATTTACGTTTTCATCTTCAAGATTTCTTGGCCTGGCTATTTTCCACTGTCCAGTAGTTCGGACCTATAAAAAATGTACCATTATTATGTTTTCCAGTCCCCCAAACCACCTCCTGAATAACCAAAGAGAGTGGGTGGGAATAATTTCCATATTGCTGGTTTTCTTGGATTTTGCTTAATGCAACTTCAAGAGAAGAGGAATCAAGGTACCAAATGAAGGTGTTTCCAGAATAAATTAAAACGCGCTGCTTTTGAGGAACTAATGTGTGGCCCTGGGGCGCAGGCATTTATATTACAGGTAAAATATCGGTGTCTTAATTCTCTTATTGTTTACAGATGCTGCTGATTGCTCCTTGAAGCAATGCTCCAAAAGGTACAGAATGCATTTAAATAGTACTTTAAAGAAAAATATATTCTCAATCTCATTACCACTAAGTATAAACGGGTTTCGGTCCGTCGATACCATTTGTTACTCTAAATCCAGCTTATTTAAAGTAGGATGGCACCAAACTTAAACCAATACGTAGTCCATCAAGGCCCGTTCCGTGTTTTGTGAGGCTTCTGGATTTTTGTTGTTGTTCATCTTCGCCAGTGGATTTTTTTTTTTCATTGATTTTGAGAGAGAAAGAGAGAGAGATCAATGTGAGACAGACACATCAATTGGTTGCCTCTCCCTGGCACCCCAACTGGGATGGGGGATCAAGCCTGCAACCCTTTTCTTGTAAGTGCCCTTGACCAGGAATTGAACCCGAAACCCTTGGGTGTGTGGGCCAGTGCTCTGTCCACTGAGAAACTCCAGCCGGGGTGAGGCTTCTGGACGGTGACATCTGTCCAGGCCTGTGACTTGATGTTGGGTTACACATAATAATGAAAGTTGCTCTTCAGTCCTGCTACTATAACGAAACCTTGTAGGATCATTTTATTTGGGTGTAAAGAGTCCAAGGGGCCTCCTGTCATATTTATGTCAGGATACCCCCCGCCTAGTTGGTGTTTCAAACAGAGATGAGAGCGTCGATTTTCTGGTTTGGTTAGTGTGCTCTTCAGATGCAGCCATTAGGGTGAAGGGTCCCTGGAACCTCTCTGAACTATGTTTGTAACTTCTTTTTGACTTAATTTAGGTTGCTCTGACAAAATATCATCCATGAGTGGCTTATTATAAGCAACACAAATTTGTTTCTAACACTTCTGGAAGCTGGAGATCTGAGGTCGGGGTGCCAGTCCCGGGTTCTGCTGAAGTCCATTCTCTGGGTTGTATCCCCCAGCTGGCATGGCTCAGTGGTTGAGTGTCGACCTATATGAGTCGTGAGGTCACAGTTCAATTCCCAGTCAGGGCACATGCCTAGGTTTCGGGCTCAATTCCCAGTAGGGAGCATGTAGGATGCAGCCTATTGATGACTCTCTCTCTTTCTCTCTCTCTCTCTCTCTCTCTCTCTCTCTCTCTCTCTCTCCCCCCCCCTCTCTCTTTCTCTTCATTGATGTTTCTCTCTCTCCTTCCCCTTCCTGTCTGAAATAAATAAAAAGATATTTTTATAAAAAAAAGAAAGAAATAAAGAAAGCTAGCGCTCTGACCTTTTCTTATAAGGCCACTAATCTTATTCAGGAGGATTCCACCCTCAGGACCAAAAGACCTCCAAATACCCTCCTAGTGGGAATAATTTCAACAAGAGAATAAGTGTATGCATCAAAATGACTATTTCTTCTATCTTGCAAAATAAAAGTAAACTACATCATAATAAAACTGCATCTTAGCATACATTTCCCCAGGGGTCCTGGGTCTTTTTCCTAAGGCAACAGACAGCTATTGTAATCTTCTCTATAAAGTATCATTTTTGTTTTCAAGATCAAAATATATCCTTCTACAGCTACAAGCACAGTCGTAAATTAGACACAGTTTTACCTTTCCAGCTATAGGACTGTAAATATTGGAAGATCTTTGTAATTCTTTTTAAAAATGTATTTTATTGATTTTCTGCAGAGAGGAAGGGAGAGGGATAGAGAGTTAGAAACATTGATGAGATAGAGACATCGATCAGCTATCTCCTGCACGCCTCCCATTGGGGATGTGCCCGCAACCAAGGTACATGCCCTTGACCGGAATCGAACCTGGGACCCTTCAGTCCATAGGCTCTATCCACTGAGCCAAACCAGTTTTGGCTGTAATTTTTTTAAATATACTTTATTGATTTTTTTTACAGAGAGGAAGGGAGAGGGATAGAGAGAAACATCAGAGAAGAGAGACATCAATCAGCTGCCTCCTGCACACCCCTTACTGGGGATGTGCCCGCAACCAATGTAACATGCCCTTGACCGGAATGGAACCTGGGACCTTTCAGTCCGCAGGCCGATGCTCTATCCACTGAGCCAAACCGGTTTCGGCGATCTTTGTAATTTCTGACTTCAGGTGGATTGCATTTTCCAAACTTCGGTTTTGCAGTAGCAGGTCCTGTTAAATAAGAAGGTTCTGGGGTCATTTTTGTATTTGGAACACTGCCTGGTTTGGGGTCATGTTTGCCATCTCCTCCTCGGGTTTTCCTTTGCCTGGTTTTTGTCTGTTTGTTTTATCACTGTTTCTTTGTCTACCGTACTAATGGCCAACTGCAGATTCGCTAATAGGCTCAAGCCCCAATTCGGCAAAGAGAATGAAATGGTTAATGGTTGCGGCTGCACAATGTATATCTCAGCGGGGAATATCAGTCCTTTGCTGGCTGACTGGCTGTTAATCTTCAGTAAACACGTCCCCTGGAGCTCTCCGGTGTTCAGATCCTGTTCTAGGCACTGAGGACAAAAGGGCAAAAAGAACAAAGGCAGGGTTCCCCTCCCCAAGGAGCCCAGAGTCTCCACAGGGAGACACACGCCAGAACTCAGTGTGCCCTGCACTCTAATCAGGGCGACGAGGTAATTTATCCTGAAGGTGGGACAGTTTCGAGGGCCACAGGAGACGCTGTTAACATGATACCCAGACGTGATGTGTAAACCCAGACTGTCCCTGGTTCTGGTGGAAGTTTATACAATGTGTTATGGTAACAAAAAGGCAGGAACTGGCTGGGAAAACAGAACAACTGAAATCAAAATCGCCACCCATTTCAGATCCCCTCGTACTTTAAGCTATGCTTTTATTTTTTTATTTTTTTTATTTTTTAATTATATTTCTTTATTGATTTCAGAGAGGAAGGGAGAAGGAGAGATAGAAACATCAATGATGAGAGCTCATCCTTGGTTGGCTGCCTCCTGCACAGCCCCCCACTCAGGATCAAGCCCCCCCAACCTAGGCATGTGCCCTTGGCTGGAATCGAACCCGGGACCCTTCAGTCCACAGGCTTATGCTCTATCCACTGAGCCCAGGGCAAGCTATGCTTTTAAAAATCATTTGCAATTAAGTTATTTTACTTGTGAAGGATGTTTATTTAAACAACCATTGTATGAAAGGCGTGTGTTTTTTTTTAATTGAGTTTTAATTTTATTTTAGAGAAAAAGAAACATCTACATGAGAGAGAGAAACTCACTTGGTTGCCTCCCGTATGCACCCAACTGGAGACCAAACCCACAACCTGGGCATGTGCCCTACCTGGGAATTCAACCCGCCCCCTTTGGTGTACGGGACAATGTCCCAACCAACGGAGCCACACTGTCCAGGGCTGAAAGGCATTTTTAAAAGGTGGCCCCGTATAGTTTTTGAAAGTTGTGTGGACATTTGGGTACATGGAGAAGGTTAAAGATAATTTGTTCTTAGAATAAGTATGCCATAAATATATTCACTTAATATCAAAAGTTAATAAACCAGCTCTAATGGAGTAATTATTTGAAAGCCCTCATCCAAGTCTTTCCTTTCACACATAATTGCAAATCCCAGCTCTTAAACACACACACACACATACACACACACACACACACACAAAATCCTGCAATCCTAGCTACAGCGGATCATTATATATACTTGTCTGGCTCAAGGTAAGGAGTAAATTAATTTTGCATGTAATTCCTCGCAAAGATCTATATGACAGGCAATTCTATTGTATACCTTTTTTTTTTCCCAGAATGGCAAAAACTGCATAAGATACTGATATGAAACGGTCCCTTTAACCTAAGGTTAAAATGTCAAACTATTTTTTAAAAACCTGCTTGCTTAGATATTTCCAATCCAAAAAGCAAAAGTTTTTATTATATTGTTTTTCCTAGAGCAGCGGTTCTCAACCTGTGGTTCGCGACCCCTCTGGGGATCAAACGACCCTTTCACAGGGGTCGCCTAAGACTATTGGAAAACACCTATTTCCCGTGGTCTTAGGAACCAACACACCGCTCCTCGGTGTAGCAAAGTGTAGCCATGTAGTTTACTGTTGTCATATGAAGACTGTTACCCATGCTACACCACGATTCAAGACAAAATTTCATTTATTTGTAATTAGAAATAAGTACTTCACAATATATAATTACATATTGTTTTTGTGATTAATCACTATGCTTTAATTGTGTTCAATTTGTAACAATGAAAATACATCCTGCATATCAGATATTTACATTACAGCTCACAACAGTAGCAAAATTACAGCGATGAAGTAGAAACGGAAATAATTTTATGGGTGGGGGTCACCACCACATGAGGAGCTGTCTTAAAGGGCCGCGGCATTAGGAAGGTTGAGAACCACTGTCCTAGAGGGACTTAGAACCCTGTGGAGTAAATGTACTTTGTACGTCTCGAACGACTGTACCTGTCAACACACACGTTTGTTTTCCCAAGCCAGCTGCCGGGGCGAGGGGGGCTGTACGGACCGTGTGTACAGAGGCACTCCGAGGGAGCAAAGTCTTGTTTGCCATCCAAACAGGCCACTCCAGCGGGCAGGCTGGAGATTATATTTGCATGTGGGTTGCAGGTGCCCGAGCGGAAGGCACACTGTGAAAAAATACCTGAACACCCGCTCCGTGACAGTTTGACAAACGTGGGTGGTCCCTGTCTGCATGCTGGGTCCGGGCTGTGGTGAGGAAGAGGAGGAGGAAGTTCATGCCTTAGCTCGGAGCAGCCAGCCAGCCAGGTGGCCTTTGTATCTATAAATTGAGGGTTTGGGGGTTCACGGTCTCTGAACCCCCTTCCCACTAAAAGAATCCTAGCCCCAGTCCACAGCCCTGAGACAACGCTTCCTCGCAAGCCATTTTCTTTCAGGCTATTATCTGGATGGTGCAATGTGCCAGCCAGGACATGGGAGGTGACAAAGGAGGAGGTGGGGTAACCCTGATTGGTATACCTGAGGCTCTCTCCCCAGCCTGTGAGCCCGCCTTCTCTGGGGTACTTAAAAGCACAAAGATTCAGGGTAATAATATAACACCTCGGGAGTCACCTACAACATTGCCTCATTTTCCAAAAATAAATAAATAAATACAGTAATAATAAATAATAATAATGATGATGATGATATGCTATTGTTACCTAAATAATAATGATCACTACTAATAATGAACTTGAAGACAGACCCAGGCTTCGTGAGGTCAGAAGCTTTTGCAGTTTTTTAAAAAATATATATTTTATTGATTTTTTTATAGAGAGGAAGGGAGAGCAATAGAGTTAGAAACATCGATGAGAGAGAAACATTGATCAGCTGCCTCCTGCACACCCCCTACCGGGGATGTGCCCGCGACCAAGGTACGTGCCCTTGACCGGAATCGAACCTGGGACCTTTCAGTCTGCAGGCTGACACTCTAGCCACCAAGCCAAACCGGTTTCGGCTAGCTTTTGTAGTTTTGAGGGCCCACTTAAGAAAGAGTATACACAAGTCTGAATACAAAATTAGGCGAGAAATCCAAGACATTGGTTAGGGGCCCTCATCGAGCTGACAGAAGGACCTGTGCAACTGAGGAGCTTATGGATTAAGCGCCATGCCCTTCATGGTAAGGTCACCCCTGACATCTATCTTAATAGCATTAGAATGTAAGCTCCAAAGGGCAGGGATTTAGTCGATTTTCTTCACTGCTGTTCCCCCCAACCCCCCTCCCCCCAGTGCCCAGAGCAGGGCTTGGCACACAGTAGCTGCTCACTAAAAACGTGCTGCATAAATGAACGAAGGGTGAAAGTGATACCTACTATCCCATGTCCAGGAACTACGCTGAGTACTTCACATGTATGAATGCATGAACTCAGTTGATGCTTACAATGTAATGAAGAGATCCTAACTGCCGATGGTTGTTATTTGCTAGCAGGTGGCTGCTGTTCTCACTGCTCACCAGTATTGATTTATGTGATCCTGCCACTAGCACCAGAAGGTAGGTGCTCTTAGGAAGATCCTGGTTTACAGTGGGAATATTACAGGTTAAATCAGCTGTTAACAATCACACAGCGAGGGAATCCAAGATGGCGGCAGAGGTAAACACCTACAGTGCTGCCTCGCACAACAATTTCAAAACTACAACTAAAAGACGGACCGGACATCATCCAGAACCACAGGAAGGCTGGCTGAGTGGAAATTCTACAGCTAGAAGGAAAGAGAGGGGCTCACAGAGACCCAGAGGAGCTGCAAAAAGCTGAGGTACGGAGACGTGCGCGCTGAGAGAGCGGGTGCCCGAGTGCCTGGCTGGCTTTCTCTGACGGGAGGGAAACGGAGACTCCCAACGGCATTGAACCCCTTATCCTACGACACTAAACCCCAGACCCAGCCGAAACTCATACGGGGGGAGTTTGGACTGTGAAACAGTCACACAGCGAGAAATGGCAGAGCTGGGATTCACAGCCAGTTGTCCTGGCTTCTGAATCTGCGCTTCTGGCTTTCACTACGGCCTCCCAGATCAGGAGAGAGATCCGGTGACCAGCACTATTTAAAACAGGCCAGCTTTTGCCCTTGCCAGCTTAGCTCAGTGAATAGAGCATCAGATTTAGGACTGAAGGGTCCCAGGTGCGATTCCGGCCAAGGACACATGCCTGGGTTGCGGGTCAATCAATGACTCTCTCTCATCATTGATGTTTCTATCTCTCTCTCCTTCTCCCTTCCTCTCTGAAATCAATAAAGAAATCTATTTAAATAAAATTAAAAAATACAAGAGGCCAGCTTTTGTCCATGCCTAACATCAGCCCAAGCCTCTTGCATTTGCCTACAGCGTACAGTCCTGAGATACAAAAATAATGACCCTTCACTAGCAAAGGAGTCTCAGCGTGGTCTTTAGTAGAACCCAGATGTGGCTGGGACATAAGAGAAAAGAGAGAACGGAGTTGGAGTCACGTGGTACACCTGTTTGAGAAAGGGATGAAAACTGGGCATCTTTCCATTTAAAAGATGGTGCTTTCCAGGGCTCAGGGGAGTTACCTTCATCATGACTCCTCTCACCATCCTCTGCTGGTAGCTTAGCCCAGACCAGTCTAAGGAGAGACACTCCTCTCAATGTGGCGATCTGGCCTAATGTAATTTAAAAGAAGATCCAAATAGATTTAGATTATGTCCCACTGCCTCCTCCACCACCAATGAATAAAAAATAGAAACTCGCACTCTGATAACATCCAGAAACTTGGATACAAAGACATATTTCTTTTTTTAAAAAAAATACATGTATGTGTGTTCTTGTTGTTAATCCTCACCTGGGGATATTTTTCCATTGATTTTTAAAGAGAGTGGAAGGGGCCAAAGCTGGTTTGGCTCAGTGGATGGAACATTGGCCTGCAGACTGAAAGGTCCCGGGTTCGATTCCGGTCAAGGGCATGTACCTGGATTGCGGGCACATCTCCAGAGGGGGGCGTGCAGGAGGCAGCTGATCGATGTCTCTCTCATCGATGTTTCTAGCTCTCTATCCCTCTCCCTTCCTGTCTGTAAAAAATCAATAAAATATATTTTAAAAAATAAATAAATAAAGAGAGTGGAAGGGGGAGGGGGAGAGATAGAGAGAGAAACATCGATGTGAGAGAGACACGTGGAGTGGTTGCCTCCCACACACACCTCCAACTGGGGCTGGGGATCGAGCCTGCACCTGTGCATGTGCCCTTGACCTGAATGGAACCTGGGACCCTTCAGTCTGACGGCTTACGCTCTATCCACTGAGCCAAACCAGCCAGGGCCAAAGACATCTTTATAAGGACAATGACTGAGCCTTCCCTCCTGGGCATGTCATTCATTTCCTTGTGTCCTTGGGAAAGTTACTGAATCTTTTCTGAGCCCTTTATGGTGTCCCCCTGAAAATTAGATCAGAATAATGACTGGGCTGGATGGCTCCCACTGATTCTGTGACCTCCTCTCTACCCTTTCACATCCGGCTCTGGCCCCGGCTGCCCTCTTTAGGCAACTGAAGCCTCAGCAGAAGATGGGGGGTAGGAGGGTGGGGAAGGATGGTATAGGGACATTGGTGGGGGGTGGGGGATGCGAGGGAGAGATGAGGTAGGGTTGTTCATTATTACAACTTTCTCTTGCAAGGGAGGTTATGGAGGGAGGGACACAACGTCTTTGAGCACCTACTGTATACAGGCACACCTCAGCATAGAGAATCAGGCAGGCAGGCAGTCTCAGAATCCATTCTTTTTTTTTTTTTTTTCTTAATATTTTATTGAATTTTTACAGAGAGGAAGGGAGAGGGATAGAGAGTTAGAAACATCCATGAAAGAAACATCAATCGGCCACCTCCTCCACACCCCCCACTGGGGATGTGCCCGCAACCAAGGTACATGCCCTTGACCGGAATCAAACCCAGGACCCTGCAGTCCGCAGGCCGATGCTCTTTCCACTGAACCAAACCGGTTAGGGCTCAGAATCCATTCTTGTCAAGATACAAGAACAATGCAGGGCTGCATTCTTGCCTGGAGCTATTTACCACAGTTCCAGGATCAGAGGGATGGATCCACCATTATTCCTTCTCTAAGTTTCTGCAGTTTTCTCCTCACCGGTCTCCCTGCTGTCTCTGCTCCTTGGTGTCACAGTGACCCTTCTAAAACCCGTGTCCAAATGGGCCCCTCCTCTGCTGGAAACCCTCCAATGGCTTCCTTCCAGCACTCCCAAGAAATTCCGAGGTCCTGGCCACGATAGAGAAGACCCTGCATACAGCATCTGTCCCAACGCCTCTCTTACCTCCACCTTCTCCCCACCCCCTCCCTCCTGCTCATTCCTCTTCAGCCACACGGTACCCTTTGGGGCCCAGCGGTGCCTCTCCTGGAGGTCCTTGCCCTTGCTGTTCCCTCTGCCCAGAAGGTTCTCTCCCAGATCTTCCCATGGGAATGCGCTCCATAATTCCTCTCTGGTCTTGGGGACAGATGCCACCAATCCTGAGAGGTCTTCCCTGGCGAGATAAGCAGCACTCACCTCCCTCCTTCCTCCCTCCCTTGTCTCTCTGTGGGGCTCTCCTCCCCACTTACAGTCCATTGTCTGTCTCCCCGTCTGGAGTGGAAGTTCTCTGAGGCCAGAGGTCTTGCCTGTTTTGGTCACGGCTTTCCTCTCAGTGTCTGTGTCATCAGCACCCAAGAGTTACCCAACGCTGTGGCACGAATGAAGTCACAGATTCTTGACGCTCTGGTGACAGCAAAGATCTTCTCTTCAGATAAATGCCCAGGCATGAGTAGGTTTGCAGACACGCCCCGATGATGGAGGGTAGGATAGATGTGGGGGAGGCACCCTCACAGCCCACCAGCCCACCCTGTCCCACAGAAACTCATCCTTCCACTTCAGGAAGACCTCCGGAGCTGTGGCCTATGTTCACAGTTCCCGCTGGCTGCTCATCTAGGCCAGAGGTGGGGAGATGACGAAGTTCCTGGTTCATTCGGTCTTTCTATGCCATCTCTGCCATATCCTCCTCCTCCCAACCCACCCCCATCACTGATGGCTGCAGGCTGCCTACCTCCCACAGATGTAAGTTCTCTGCTTTTGCGTTTCAACATCTGCCTCAACCCATTTTAGGTCACCTGACTCTTCAACAAGAAAAAAAAAAAAGGAGGGAGTTGGGCAAATTGAAAAGTGACCAGGAGCTGAAACCGGTTTGGCTCAGTGGATAGAGTGTCCGCCTGCGGACTGAAAGGCCCCAGGTTCGATTTTGGTCAAGGGCATGTATCTTGGTTACAGGCACATCCCCAGTAGTGCAGGAGGCAGCTTATGGATGTTTCTCTCTCATCGATGTTTCTAGCTCTCTATCCCTCTACGTTCCTCTCTGTAAAAAATCAATAAAATATATTAAAAGAAAGAAAGAAAGAAAGAAAGAAAGAAAGAAAGAAAGAAAGGTGACCAGGAAAAGCCCAGGATTGGGGTGATGGACACTGGGGAAGGGAGGGGCACGGATCCTTTCCCGTTAAGCCAATTTGGCGGATAACAAAGCAAAGGGCCCCGCCCCCAGTGAAGGTCACCTGGTATAAAAGGACAATTGTTCCCCAGGAGCTTTCAATTAGTTCCCTCTGATGCTATCTGGCCGAGAGAAAACAAGAGCCTGTTTGACGGGCGCAGGCCAACGGCAGGGATCCTTAAGGAAGGTGGAAACTTGCCCTGGGTTCAGACACCCGGTGAAG
Source organism: Lasiurus borealis (assembly GCA_004026805.1). NCBI lineage: Eukaryota > Metazoa > Chordata > Mammalia > Chiroptera > Vespertilionidae > Lasiurus > Lasiurus borealis. The sequence continues at coordinate 29,170 of PVJN01017773.1, forward strand.
AAGAAAAATGGCGTTCTGCGCCGTGGACCCTGAGGTGAGCATCCGGAGGCTCATCTTTATTCCACCTTCCCCTGCCTTCAGAAAGCCGTCTGGCCAGAGCGGGCTCCAGGCTGACACCTAGGGGTGCGGCTCTGGACTGGGCAGGTGCAGAGAATCAGGCAGGCAGGCAGGCAGGCTCAGCATGGATTCTTGTCAAGATACCAGAACGGTTTAGGGCTGCATTCTTGCCTGGAGCTATTTACCATCCGTAATCCTGAACCAAATAGTACAAATAGGGTAACAGCTTTCTTGGAAGTCACCATCCTAAGCGAGATAGAATGTTCAGTACTGATTCTTCTGTTTTGAAAGGGTTCTTTGTGCCGAAACCGGTGTGGCTCAGTGGATAGAGCGTCGGTCTTCAGACTGAAAGGTCCCAGGTTCGATTCCAGTCAGGGGCATGTACCTGGGTGGTGGGCACATCTCCAGTGGGGGGCGTGCAGGAGGCGGCTGACCGATGTTTCTCTCTCATCTATGTTTCTAACTCTCTATCCCTCTCCCTGCCTCTCTTCAAAAAATCAATAAATCAATAAAATATTTGAAGAAAGGGTTCTTTGCTAAGATCAGTTGCAAAAAAAACACTACTGTGGCCCACAAAGAATGACCTGGGGCCTGGGGAACTTTCCCCCAAAAAACACCAATGGCAGGACCCCAGCCTCTCCAGACCAACTAAACAGGTCGACTGGACAGAAATCATACACTTATGGGAAAAAAAGAAAAAGAAAAGTAAATGGGTCAATACACCCCAAGCACTCAGCAGAGTTACCGGGCACCTCGGAGTGAGAGCTATCATCGGTATTTTTATTTGTTTAGCCGCACGGCCACCCTTCACTGTGAGGGAGGCTGGGAAATGTCTTTACCATCAGGCTGTGTGTCCACCTCCAAGTTTAGAGTTTCCATTGTTCAAGGAAGGAGGGGACAGGGGACATTCAAAGACACCTTTCTGCCTTGTAAAGACTTGCTAAAATAACTAAAAAGACTGCTGGAGAGGATTTTGATCTCTAATTTGGGTCTAAAAAAAAAAAAATCTCTAAAAAGCCCTCCTGCTGAAACCGGTTTGGTTCAGTGGATAGAGCATTGGCCTTCGGACTGAAAGGTCCCAGGTTCGATTCCAGTCAGGGGCATGTATCTTGGTTGAGGGCACATCCCCAGTAGGGGGCGTGCAGGAGGTGGCTGATCAATGTCTCTCTCTTATCAATGTTTCTAACGCTCTATCCCCCTCCCTTCCTCTCTGTAAAAAATCAATAAAATATATTAAAAAAAGAAAAGAAAGAAAGTCCTCCTTGTGTGATGGGGTGGAGGTGATCCATCCCTAGAGATGGAGTTAGTCCTAAAAATAATGAAAATGTGAGGCTCTATCTCAACTGTCCCGTTTCAAGAACCCACAAAACTCTAGTTTTATGAAAAGGACCACCTTTTTTTTTTTTTAACCCCACTCTCTCCCCAGATCTTACTGAGGGCTTATCTGCCAGGCTAGATGTCCACGGTGAACACCATCGTTGCTGGCAGTGCCATCACTCTCTCAAGTTTATGATACATCTGAGGTGCTCCCAGGCGAGGCGCCAGGATTCCTGCCTCTGAGAGGTGCAGACCCCAGGAAGACAGTCCACCTGCTCCCTCTCCATCAGCCCCCACCGATGAGCTCGCTCCAGAAGATCCAGCTGGCTTTTCTGGTGACAGATTCACCACCGCACGGAAGGGGAGGGAGCTGGAGCGCAATCTGCCATCCAATAACACACCTGATGCCACTGTGACTTCAGCTTATGCAAAGGAGGCTGTGCCACCCAGGCTCAGAGCCTGTCTCCCAGCACCACAGCAAGGACACGCTGTGACCAAAGGAGCAGGTACTTACCTTTGAGCAAAGTGGAGCTGACCACGGAAATGGAAAAACTAATAAACAAAGGAGTGGTGTGGAGCATTATAAGCAGGCAATAGAATTTCTCAAGCCCTAACCGGTTTGGCTCAGTGGATAGAGCATCGGCCTGTGGATTGAAGGGTCCCAGGTTCGATTCCAGTCAAGGGCATGCACTTTGGTTTCAGGCACATCCCCAGCTGGGGGTGTACAAGAGGCAACTGATCGATGTTTCTCTCTCATCGATGTTTCTAACTCTCTATCCCTCTCCCTTCCTCTCTATAAAAATCAATATAATATATTTTTAAAAAAAAGAATTTCTCAAGCAACCCTACATTGTACTTTACCTTCTGAGGTTTTGCCAGCAACTCTTCAAGGATGCCTACTTACATGTATCCTTTTGTACACGTTTGCTGTTTTCTGGGCGCTTCTGGGGTGATGATGACTCTTTGGTTATAAGAGTCACCTTTACATGTCTCAGCTCCATCATCTCTCCTTAAACTCATCTATAAACAAAACCCTCCAATTAATCCTTTCTAAAGCCCAAGTCCTTGGGAAGCAAACATCCGCTCCTTAAATTGCTTGCCCTCATACGTTCCTCTCTGAGAATCTTCCGGGGGAAAAACACAGGACGAATATAATTACTCCGTGTTTCATCTCTGCTGCCCGTGTGTTCTTGGGCGCTTCTGATTTCACTTTGGAAAATTCTTGGCACTTCCTCGAAACTCAGGTCGTTGCTCATCCCGTACCTGGGGCAGAGGAATTCAGGAGTGGGTGTGCAATCAACACTAATGAATAAAAGGTGTTGGCATTGGGGTCATCCACTTCACCTCGGTTTTCAAACTGTTAATGAGCGCCTAGAACTTTCTGTCCTAGAAATAAAGCCTGTAGGTTTTGGCCCGTGGACCCTCAGCAAGGTACCCATAATAAGCGCGAGGTATTTTTAGCAACGCTGCCTTCCCATTTCCCATCGCTCTGCGGGTTGGGGGTGGGGGTGTCTCCTACAGACTGAGCGGATATCCTCTCTGAAACCAGCGTCCCGTCGCTTGGGCCTCACCCTCGGACACAGCCCATTCATGGGTTCCCATCTGCTGTGGTTTCTGTCATCTGCTTCCTGGTCTGAATGTGATACATGGGTCCCTGTGAGACAGGTTGCCGGGAAGGAAAGCTGCCCGTCTTTTAACAAAACTCAATGATTTCCTCTCTGCAACCTGCGTGAGGGGTCCGCCGAGCCGCCCTGCAGGAGGAAGTTCATGGCTGCCCTCCCCACCTCCCAGTCCTCTTACGGACTTTTGGCTTTGTAGGCTATCATATAGATGATTAATTTAATTTTCTACTGGCTTTTTAAAAAAAGTAATTGCTAGGAGGGGAAATGTGTGCAGACCAAGAGTCTCAAGTATATATGACCCTACTTTACTAGTGTTCATCCCTTTAACAAAAATGACATATACGGTCGAAACCGGTTTGGCTCAGTGGATAGAGCGTCGGCCTGCGGACTGAAAGGTCCCAGGTTCGATTCCGGTCAGGGGCATGTACCTCGGTTGCAGACACATCTCCAGTAGGGGGCGTGCAGGAGGCGGCTGGTCGATGTCTCTCTCTCATAGATGTTTCTAACTCTATCCCTCTTCCTTCCTCTCTGTAAAAAAATCAATAAAATATAATTTAAAAAAAGAAACCCAATTAAGGGCTATTTGCCAACCATGCCTTGACAAATTAAGAGAATAACTCTCATTTTTTTAAAAAAATGACATATACATAAAAGACACACACACACACATTCCTGTACCTCTCCCACGTCTCAAAACGGGGGAGGTATGGTATAACCTCAACCTTCACAAATGCTCACGGATGGCATTTCTCCACATCTTCCCCTTTGGCAAGCGCAGTTTAATAACCACATGGAGAAGGGGGAGTAATGGCAAGGAAGCCGGAAACTCCCTCTCGCCACGTCTCTCAGCAAACACACTGGTCCGGTGGCTCCTGATCAGAGGGGCTGTGTCCTCCTCCTGAAATGTTACCCTCCATCCCCTGATTCTTTGCTTGGCTAACTTTGAACGGCCCTGGAAAACAGTTTAAATGTCTTCTCTCAGAAGAAACTGTCGCTGGGCCTCCTTGCCACACTCCCCCTGTGTGGGCTGATCCTGGGCCCCTGCCTGGCCTGGCAGGGATCCCACCCATCAGCAATTTACTGGTCCCTCTCCCACTCTCTTAATGACATACTCATTAAGGGAAGGGACAGTATCGTAATGAGCTGTGGACTATAGTAGTGCATGGTACATTGTCGGTACTAAATGTTTCTTGAGGCAATGAATACAGCTAAGAACTCTGGGGACTCCTTCTTCTTTTTTTAAATCAGTGACTTAATGGAATTATTTAGAGTTAAGGCAGTGCTTCACACAAAATAGGCCAATAATAAATATGTTACTATATATATAAAAACCTAATAAGCAAAGTGTCTCCTTGGGAGTTCAATCATCCCAGAGTTTGATCACTCGCTATGACATGCGCTCACCACTAGGGGCAGTGCGGAACAAAGTAAGGCCCCGGCTGGCAGATGGCAGTAACTAGGGACGCTACTGATGCATGAATTTCACGCACTGGGCCTCTAGTTTCTAAATAAGCTAAGCTAATGCTATATTTTCCTTGGTTTCAAAAAATCCTCTTCTGTCCTCAGAACCATTTTGTTTATTTCACATTTTACTCACCACCCTCCTCAGTATTTCCTCCAGCTACTCTGCTCTTGGAGTCATCCTCTCTACCTAAACTCTGTCCTCCCGGGCAGCTAGAGGGCCTCCAAGGGGAAGTTGAGAGTCTGAGGGGGGTTGGGAGGGAGAAGAGGGCCTATCCCTTTGCAGGAATCCGAGGATGCCAATTGACAGTTCTCGGATACATTTTGTTCAGCCCACAAAGGCGGCACATACAGTGTGTTAAAAGAATGGACATTAGTTGCCAGTATTTAAAAATCCGTATCCCTGGCAATGCTAGGCCCAGTTTCTCCCATTGTAACAATGAGGTGATTCATTGATTCCACTTCAGGGTATATATCTGAAGAGACCCAAAACACTAATTTGAAAGAATATGTGCCCTCCTATGTCCGTTGAAGTATTATTTACAATAGCCAAGATATGGAAGCAACCCAAATGCCCATTATTAGATGAGTGGATAAAAAAGCTGTGATGATATATACAATGCAATATTACTTGGCCATAAAAAAGAATGAATTCTTACCATCTGTGGCAATATGGATGGACCTAGAAGGTATTATGCTAAGTGAAATAAGTCAGTTCGAGGAAGACAAATACCATATGATTTCACTTAAATGTGGAATGTAAATAACTAAATTAACAAACAAACAAAATTGAAACAGACTCATAGATACAGAGAGTTGATTGATGGCTGTCAGAGGGGAGGGGGTTTGAGAGACTGGGTGAAAAAGGGGAAAGGATTCAGAAATACAAATTGGTAGTTACAAAATAGTCATGAGGATGTATAGCATAGGGAATGTAGTCAATAATATTATAATAACTATGCCTGGTGCCAGGTGGGTACTGGAAATATCAGGGGGACATACTTTATAAAGTATGTGATAGTCTAACCACTATGGTGTACACCTGAAACTAATACAAAATAATATTTAAGATATATTTTTATTAATCTCAGAGAATAGAAGGGAGAGATAGAAACATCAATGATAAGAGAGAATCATTGATTGGCTGTCTCCTGCATACCCCCTACTGGGGATCGAGCCCACAACCCTGGGCATGTGCCCTGATGGAGAATCAAGCCGTGACCTCCTGGTTCACTCAACCACTGAACCATACCAGTTGGGCCAAAATAATATTGAAAAATAAAAATTCAGCTGAGTACAGGTAAAGTTCTAGTTGGCCTTTTTAAGTGATTACTGAATCGGGAAGTATCCCATCTAGCAATCAGAGGGTGCTTGGAGGAGTTGTACAAAATGGAAGGGTCTTATAGGAAGAAAGAGTGGGATAAGAAAGTTAAAAGAGTGGATTATTTTAGCAAAGCCACCTTCCCTGAGGAGAAGAAGGGGGTGGTGGTGAGGGGGAGGGGAGTTATCGGGCAAAATTATCTCACTAGGACTGATGGGGAAATTCCAGACTAATTGGTTTAAAATTCCACTCCTGGGAGAGGCTCTAACTGCAATTAAGTTAGGAATTAAGTCTTGATGGGGCTTAGCAAGAGTGATTCCATTTTGGGCCTGTTGTTTATTTTTAACAGCTCTTAATAAAATGTCCCTTCATTCCAGCCTATCTGTTTTCTCACCATGATTAAATTCAGGGTAGTGTTTGTTTTGGTCAGAATACCACAGAAGTGATGTTGTATCTGACTCAATGCATCCTAGCAGGAGGTACCTGCTGTCTGGTGATAGTAACTTTGAAGTCTGCTGGGGGCTCACCAGTTTCTCATTGCAAAGTTACTTACCAATGAGGAAGGGAGAAGGAGAGTATCTTCTAGGGCAGTGGTTCTCAACCTTCCTAAGGCCGAGACCCTTGCATACAGTTCCTCATGTGGTGACCCCCAACCATGAAATTTTGCTAGTGTTATGCATCATGATGTAAATATCTGCATTTTCCGATGGTCTTAGGCGACCCCTGTGAAAGGGTTGTTTGACCCCCAAAGGGGTCTTGACCCACAGGTTGAGAACCACTGTTCTAGGGAAATACTTTCAGATGAGATAAAGATCCCTTCCCGTCCCCCGATTTTTTTTTTTCCCATCATGCTTTCACCCACTAATTCTAATATCTCTGGGTGATTCTTGCCTGAAACAATCACAGATGATTTTAAACTAGAAGAATAATGGAGAGAAACATGATCTCGGCTAGTCTACGAGAAGTACTTCATAGATGAAAATGCCCCTTACTCTGTTCTCTTTCAGATAGCAGGTGGAAGTCACGGGGTGTCCATTTTTTTTTCCACTGAATTATTTATGAGCCTGGGTCCCCAATGAATGGCTGGGTTCCAGGTGGTGAGGTCCCAGGGCAGGCCCACCTTCTCATCCATTCTTACAAGTCATATAGTACTTCCCACAAGTCTCAGCTCAAAGCTCTGTTCTGCATAACATCTTTTATGGGGCAGCAGGGTCTACCCTTATTTCCTTTGATAGTTTTCTGCACTTAACAATAACATTCGGGTCCCCGCACTCCCCCGTGGCAGTGGTGGGAAACAAAGAAAAGTGATTCACAGTTCCCCCGAGAAACAGTAAAGAGAAGTGCATAGAAATGACTGCATGCTAAAGAAAAGAACAGGCTTTGTGGAAATCCGGAGGAAATCAGATAGAAAAAGGGGCTTCTGAAGCGGGACTTGAAGGAGGCGGAATTTGAGCTGCTGGGGAGGGTAGGAGGCTCTCTAGATTGAGACAAGGTGGTTGTGGGCGCAACATGGTCCTTCCTGCAGAGACATGTGACAATTGATTGGGGGATGAGCAGGCCTGGCAAGCATTGTAGGCTGGTTGGGTAAAGGGCTGGGAAGAGGCTCGGCCACTTTATAGAGGCTGTAATACTGTTAGTGGCGGATGCTAGCCCAGATTTGAGCATGGGGTTTCAGGGCAATGATTCTTGCAGGAAGATGAGGGCGGAGGGAGGGGGCAGGGGGAGAGTGGATGAATATGTCATTGGGGGAACGGATGCCAGTCAGGAGTGTTCTGGACAGACTACGAACACCTGAATGTAGGAAGCTGCTGGAAAGAAGCAGCCAGCTGGTCCCTAGCCAGTGTCCCGCTGCTGCTTTGTAATTCTGGAATCTAAAAAGTTGGAAACCACCCGGCTGGTGTGGCTCAGGGGTTGAGCTTTGACCGATGAACCAGGAGGTCACGTTCAATTCCCAGTCAGGACACATGCCTGGGTTATAGGCTCCATCCCCAGCAGGGGGCCTGCAGGAGGCAACCCATCAATGATTCTCTCTCATCACTGATGTTTCCCTCTCTCCCTCTTCCTTCCTCTCAGAAATGAATAAAAATGTATTTTTAAAAAATGAAACGTTGAAAACCAAGAAGTTCCTCTCTTAAGTTTGCAGACAAGTATGTTTGGTAGGAAACCCTCACTTAACCAGATGTGAAGCTATTTGTTGTCTTTCTTTTTTTTCTTTAAATACATTTTATTGAATTTTTACAGAGAGGAAGAGAGAGGGATAGAGAGTTAGAAACATTGATGAGAGAGAGACATCGATCAGCCGCCTCCTGCACGCCCCCTATTAGGGATGTGCCCACAACCAAGATACGTGGCCCTGACCGGAATCTAACCTGGGACCCCCTCAGTCCACAGGCCCACGCTCTATCCACTGAGCCAAACCAGTCTCGGCTCTTTGTTGTCTTTAGGGACCCTTCTTCCTGAATTAAAAGGTGGCCACAATTCTGCTCCCTCCTATCAGAGGCGGTTTCTAGTCCCATCCCTCAGTCTTCCCCCCTCCCGCCCTGTCTGACTTCAGGCTGCCCTTGCCCCTGGCTTTCCCCAAGGCAGTGTGGCAGAAATGATGCTGTGTCGCTTTCAAGGCGGGGCCTTGGGAGAGCTTGCTTCTGCTTTGGCCCCTCTTGGAAGGTACCCTGGGGAAGTACCCTGTGGAAGTACCCTGAGCCCACCATGCTGGCAGGAAGCCTACGCTTCCTGGAGAGAGAGAGGCCGGTGGAGGAGCGCTGACTGCCAGCATGCGAGTGAACAGAATGAGCGGAGCCATTTGGAGTTTTCTACTCCTGCCACTTGGAAACAGCTGAGTGGACGACTCCAATCAACACCCCAAGGAGCAGAAGAGCCGCCAGCCACACTCTGCCCCCATTCCTGAGCCACAGACTCACGCCCAGATAAGACACCCCTGCCATCTCACAGCACTGATGTTTGAGGAGCGTTTCCCTAATTGCAAAAAACACACACTTAGCACCATCCCTATATTTTCACTGCAGAAAATCAGTGTATTTGATGAGAAGGCCACTCCAGCCCTTACCAAGGGTATTATGGAGTACATGATGTGTATGTACATTTTACCTTTCTGGGTTTTTAAAAAATATATTTTATTGATTTTTTTACAGAGAGGAAAGGAGAGGGATAGAGAGCCAGAAACATTGATGAGAGAGGGACATTGATCAGCCGCCTCCTGCATACCCCCCACTGGGGATGTGTCCGCAACCAAGGTACACGCCCTTGACCGGAATCGAACCTGAGACCTTTCAGTCCGCAGGCGAGACGATCCATCTACTGAGCCAAACCGGTTTCAGCCATTTTACCTTTCTGGGAAAAAAAAAAATCTTAATTTTGAAATCCATCTGGCTGCAAGGGTTTTGGGAGAAGGAACTGCCCTTTGTGTGACAGAAATAGAATTGTCTAGGGTTCCTTCCTGTCTTCCTGCATTCCCAAAATGTCAGGAAGGATGCCGCAGACTCCTCCAGGCGTTTCACACGTGAATCTCTACTTCCCCAGTGACATTATCGCTTTCTGGAAATCAGTAACTCTCACACTCCGGCGATGTGTATCACAGGCACTTGGAGGACTGGTTCAAACGCAGCTTCCTGGGTTCTGAGTCTCCCCCTCTCCCCCACTCCGCCAGTTTCTGACTCAGTGGGGCTTGAGAACTTGCATTTGTGATAGTTTCCTAGGTGAGTGGTGGGCAAACTGCGGCTCCGGAGCCGAGGTTTGCCACTCTGTTGACTAATGAGGTTGCCAATCACTTAATCACAAGGAACAACAGCAGCCTGCAATTACTGGAATCGAGAGTCTAGTCCAGTGGTCGGCAAATTCCTTAGTCAACAGAGCGGCAAACCGCGGCTCGAAAAAAGCCGCGTGTGGCTCGGGAGCCACAGTTTGCCAACCACTGCCATAGGTGCTGCTGACGCCGCCAGTCCAGGGACCATACTTGGAGGACCACTCCTGCTGGCCAGAATGCCATGTGTTTTTTTTTGTGTGTGTGTGTGTTTTTAAATGCATTTTTAAAATATATTTTTATTGATTTTTCACAGAGAGGAAGGGAGAGGGATAGAAAGCCAGAAACATTGATGAGAGAGAGACATCGATCAGCCACCTCCTGCACGCCCCACACTGGGGACGTGCCCGCAACTAATGTACATGCCCTTGACCGGAATCGAACCTGGGACCTTTCAGTCCACAGGCCGATGCTCTATCCACCGAGCCAAACCGCTTAGGGCAGAGGCGCATATTCTAATACTGAGTATGAAAAGCACAGTCTGGCCAAAACCGGTGTGGCTCAGTGGATAGAGCGTGGGCCTGCAGACTGAAGGGTCCCAGGTTCGATTCCGGTCAAGGGCATGTGTCTTGGTTGCGGGCACATCCCCAGTGGGGGGGTGCATGCAGGAGGCGGCTGATCCATGTCTCTCTCTCATCCATATTTCTAACTCTCCCTCCCTCCCTCTTCCTCTCTGTAAAAAACAACAACAATAAAACATATTTTTTTAAAAAGTAAAAGAAAAGCACGGTCCGTGTGTCCTAACATTCGCTTTGCACACCCACACTGTTGGAGCTTTTTTTTCTCTCTCCCCCTAACATTTCCTTCCCAGAGGGACGGGGACCCGGCCCCACCGCCGGGCCAGCAGCCTCCCCCGGGGGACCCCGCGGCGGGGCCGTGCGTGCGCCCGGGGCGTCTGGCCCTCGGAGCGGCGGCGGCGGGGCTGCTCCTCACGTCGCTCCCGGCAGGAGCGGCAGGAAGTCCCGCCGGCGGTGGCGGTGGCGGTGGCCGCGGCCCGGGCCGTCCTGCTGGCCGCGCAGCGACCCGGGTCTAAGGTCCGGCCGCGGAGTGCCCGCCGCGCGCTCTGTGTGCGGGTCCCCCTCCCCCCGCACCCCCAGTCCTCCACCCCCCGCACCCTCTCCCCCTCCCTCCCCACCCCCGGCTCGGCGGGCCCGGGGGGCGGGGGCCGTCAGGTGGCCGGAGACAGGTCAGCGGCGCCGCCGGCCGCGGGGGCGGAGCCTGCGCCGGGCACAGGGGGTGCGGGAAGGGGTGCGGGGGGGGTGTGCGGGCAGCGGGAGGCCGGGACCCCGCACCCCGACCTCTTCCCCGCCGCCCCGCCGCCCGGGGCCCCCTCCCCCGCGCCCCCGGAGCCGCCCCGTCCGCGGCCGCAGGTGA
>PVJN01017774.1:0-40573 GCA_004026805.1 Lasiurus borealis
ATCACATATCTCAGGGTATAAATGGTGCCCTCTACACTCTAGACTGCTGATGCCATTCCAGATTTATTGCATTTATTTAAAAACAACAAACATTCTCAATTATTTCCACACTGCTCGGGACCATAATTTATTCAGAGGTATGAGTTATCAAGTTTCTCAGGGATTGCTTCAAAATGTCAGATCTAAAAGATGACTCCCATGTTAGTGAATATGAAACACCCATTTATATTTTTCATTTTTACTTTGATTTAATTTTCAGACAATTCAACTTTCTCCCCATGCCTGAGTGCCTAAATTCATTTCACTTGTCAAAAGAGACAAATTTTCATAATTACAAAATAAAACATGGTGGTCCTTCTTTGGTGACCGCATATTTCACATCACTTTTTTTTTTTCTGGATAAAATGCTTTTCCTAGTCTAGTTGGCTTACTTCTGACATGTTTTTATTCAGTCACTGCTTAGAACAGACAAGGGTACAGACTTAACATTCACTAATGTTTTGTTATGTTAATGAACATCTGTAAAAAGGGAGATGAAATTCCCCAACCCAGGATGCAATGCTCACATCTTTTCTGTAACTTGAACTGGAAGAAAGTCAATGTTCTGAGCTTCTGGGCTGTAGCATGAAATATGCCCTGTCCGGTAGTTTCTGCCTTGACCAAAAAGCCCTCAAGTCCTACCATCAGGCTCAATCAGGATGTTCATTTCACAGAGGTCAGAAGCACTTAGGGTTTTCTTACCATAGCTGTCAGGAACATGCACACGATGTAGTGAGGGGGATTTCTTAGTAAAACATTTTTATTTGCAAAATTAATATATGTTCTTTATTTAGAAATAAGGGGGGAGGACAAAAACATAAAAGGTGACCTATTCACTATTCAAAGCAAAACACAGCCAACATTTTAAAAAATTGATTTGAGAGAGAGAGAGGAAGGGAGAGATAGATCCATTTGTTGTTCCACTTATTTATGGATTCATTGGTCACTTCTTATATGTGCCCTGACAAGGGAAGGAACCCACAACCTTGATATATCAGGACAACTCTATAATCAACAGGGCTACCTGGCTAGTGCAATACAACCAACATTTTGATGCAACTTCAGATCATTCTTTTAAAAGTAAAATTCAGCTCTAGCTGATCTGGCTCAGTGGCTAGAGCATAGGCCCTCAGACTGTAGGCTCCTGGGTTTAATTCCAGTAAAGGGCACATACCTTGGTTGCAGGCTCAATCCCTGGCCCATCCCTGACTCCTGTCGGGGCGGGTGCAGAAGGCAACCAATCCATGTATCTCTCTCAGATCAATGTGTCTCTCTGTCTTTCCCCATGCCTTCCACTGTCTCTAAAAAAATCAATGGAAAAAAATATCTTCAAGTAAGGATTAACAAAAAAATAAAAATAAAATTCACTTCTGACTTAGTTGAGCTATTGAAATATTTGAAAAAAAATTTTATCATTAAAAATTCACGTCAGTTTGGCTGGCATGGCTCAATGTTTGAGTGTCGACCTATGAACTAGGAGATCATGGTTGAATTCACGGTCAGGGCAAATGCCCAGGTTTCAGGCTCTATCCCCAATGTGGGATGTGCAGGAGGCAGCCAATCAATGATTCTCTCTCATCATTGATATTTCTATCTCTCTCTCCATTTCCCTTCCTCTCTGAAATCAATAAAAATAGATTTTTTTAAAAATCCACTCCATTGGTTGTCAAGTGGTTGAAGATAAAAATGGAAATAAAATGTTCATTATTTGAAACTGATTATCTGAATTGCAAAGTTCTGACTCAAAGACTGTTGAGATGTTCAGTGTTGGTCACCAGCCTCACTCTTCCTCTTCCACCTTTCTTTCTCTTACCTGGACACACAGACCACTCACAAAAGAAAGTGACAGAGTTTAAAATGCAGTGGCTAATAAATGTTGACAAGGGTAGAGAATAGTGAGAAACTGTGGAATGTAGAGAATGATGAGAAACTGGAAGGAAGAGACTATACAGGGCATAATGGACTATCAGAGGGGGTGGTTATTTTCAAGAGCTGACTTAAAGAGATAGAACAATGAAAACATGCTTGATACACATCCACTTACACACAACTTTATATAAATATCATCATTGTCATGGATTGGTGTCTCTGGGTAGCAGGCTCATGGTGCAGATGAGTATGCAATAAGTTCCTTACAAGGTACTTAATGGAACTGTAAGGACTGTACATGATGAAAACAAAATTTAGCATAGAGGGAAGCTGATTTGAGATGTTTAACACAGGCCTAGGCTGACCCCATGAGCAGTTGTGGAGCCAAGATGCTCTTCAGAGTTCTCCAAAGATGGTATGAGAGTCCATGCTTCATCAACCAGTCATTGGATGTGGCTGCCCTGAGCAAGGTGATGCTCTTCAGAGAGACAATTCCTGAAGCATCCTGATGACTAAGGACCATATATCAGCAGGGATCCCAGCAGTCCTCCCGGAAATAGTGGCTCGTCACAGCATCCACTACATTCATGTCTGACTCAGCAATGCCTTCTCCCCCAAATGAAAAGGCATATAGGTAGCCAGACTCCTTAAGATATTGCTACTGGGATACACTCAGAAGTCAGAGGCAGAAGTAAGCAAAAAGCCACCGTGATGGAGAAACCCAAATGTTTGCATTCACAAACTGCTAACCGTCTAAAATGAAAGGAAAGGAAAAGGAAGATGGGGAAGGAACGAAAAGCACAGGCCACTTTAAACTCTGACGGATAAAATAATCAACAGGAAGTATGGGCAATGAGGACAGCCTCATTTTGAGATACCATAAAACTAAATTTATCTGGAATGTCCAGTTTTGGCTGCCACCAGAGCTTCGTTCCCAGATCTACAGCGGGTAAAACTTAATATTTCTAAAAACCAATGACTGGAAGAGCAAACCTTTCCACTTTTAATTTCTGATTATGTGTTGGTGCCCAGAGCAGGGATCTCAGCTCCCACACTGAGCTCTCTGCCCTGTTTATCAAAGGTTGAGGGATGTCAGGCCAAGGAAGTACTTTCCATAGCAGGTCCCACAGTTGCCACTGGGTGTCACACATCACTAACCTCTCTCTCTCTCTCTCTCTCTCTCTCTCTCTCTCTCTCTCTCTCATCCTGTACCTAAGTGCATCCTCACCTGGTAAGGTGTACACTATTATTCTCATTTTACAAATGAGGATATAAGAGGCCCAACATGGTGTACAAAATCACCTAGGAGGCACACAGCACCGGAATTTGTACGACATACAGGGTCCCCAATTTTAAGTTCAATTCATTATGCATGGCTCAGTCCGCTGGCATGTCCATTGACTTGGTCATGTTTATACCCCGTTGCCAAAGATATTTCTCTGTAGTCTGAGCTGCAGCTTTATTTTATTGCAGTCATTACTGTCTATTACCGAGGGGTGTGACTCTCCCCGCTAGTGGTGAATTGTAAGCCTGTGGCTCCCTAGCAGGGAGGACCAGTCAATCTCCACAAAATGACAATGCACAGCAAGACACGGCATCTCGCTTCAGCTTCTGGAAGACAAAGCTGAGCATTTTCTCTTTGAGAGAATAATTTCCCTCATCATCTGTCTAGCATCCTAACTGTGGAGAAAGGTTGACTTAAGCTCCTTCTGTTTTGCCTTTTTCAAAATGAAGGTGTACCATCAAGCCTAAAAAAATTGGTCTTTTGACAGAATCCGATAGTAAAGATAAAATTCATAATAATAAGTAATGAATTCATAATAATACCTCTCACAAGAATTCTGCCAATTTACATGCATCTCACTGTATATGGCTAGATTCAGACCATCAGAAATGATATAATACATGCTTTAATAAATCATAAAAACACAATATAAGTAGTGGTTCTTCATTAAGTTACTTAATCAGCCTAAGCCTCAGTTTTTCTATCTGCAAAATATAAAGCTTGGGCTAAGTCAGTGGTTGGCAAACTCATTAGTCAACAAAGTCAAATATCAACAGGACAACGATTGAAAGTTGAGAGCCAAATTTTTTAAACTTAAACTTCTAATGCCACTTCAAACTAGACTCGCACAGGCCCTGGTATTTTGTGGAAGAGCCACACCCAAGGGGCCAAAGAGCCGCATGTGGCTCACAAGTCGCAGTTTGCAGATCACTGGGCTAGGTCATCTTTAAGATTCCTTCCAATTCTAGCATTTCACAACGTGTGCTGTCTGCCATAGAAAAAAGTGGGGGTAGGGGGGAGAATGTAAAACTGCTCCCACACCACTCCCCAAAACAAGCTTCCTGTAGTGTTTGGTGGCCTGCAATAGCACACAGTTAGAAAATGCTTATGTCAGAGTATTTTTTTTAATGTTCTTGTTTTACTATGGATGTGGTAATAGAAACATTAGCAGACTAAGACCCAAAGCAAGCTGCAATACCCGCCTAAGCTCATTAGAATACTTAGGCTATAAATTGAAATTAGCATTACAAAAAGAATGCTCTAAAAATTATTTTTAAACTAAAAACATCTTTTAAAAAATTTAAATGGCATTTCCACTCAGTGGTTCTGCAGGCACCCCACCCCCAAGTTAGAATGTCTCAATTATAGCTACATCGCTGTTACTTTCTCAACTGAAATTGCATGTGAGAGCTGTATGACTTACATTTGCAGTTTATAAAATAAATTGGGCAGAAAAGAATCTCATAATCTCAAACACATTTAGTTTTCCAGATTCCACAAAGGTAAATGGGTGAAGCATGTGATCCTTAAAGCAACAAACAATGATACTAATGATTCATTAATATGTTCATTAGAAGAAATTTGATAAATGCATAGATATTCTCTTCCAAACAACTCTCGGGCAATGGATCAGCAAAACTCTGCAAGGCAAGTTCCTCCCAAACTCTGAATCCCACGGTCATTGCATGGCCTTTGACAGGAGAGCTAAGGAGAAGACTGGGTTTTCTGGCCTGCTATTTGTCAACGCTCTCCATGCCAATTTAATTATGAATTCTATGATCACACAGAACAGGTATATGTGGACCAGTGCTCCGCCATGGCCCAGTAACTATCATCTCTTTTGAGATGTAATTCAACAATGCTTCAGTTACTGCAGTGGCTGCCCAACTAGTCTCTTTGCTGCCAGCCTTGCCCTTCAGACAAATGCCTTAAAAGTGTAAGTCCTTTCATACCCAGTCTCAGCTTAACTCCACTTGGATGAAGGGACAAAGCTCTCAAGATCTGACACGATGGGGTCCCATCTCATATACTGACCTAATCTTTTATGTCTTCCCCCTTACTGATTTTACTTCAGCTACATAGACCTCTTTTCTATTCCTAGAAATGTGTACCTCAAAGCTTTTGTGGTTGTGGCTCTCTCTGCTCTTCATAGATCCATACAGTGACCTCCCTCTCCTTGAAGTCTTGGCTCACAGTTTACCTGCCCTGACCATTCTTCCTAGTGCCTGTCCCCTAAGGTTCTTTCACACCCATTACCCTGATTGATTTTTCTTTTATCCAGTAAAATTAAAAGCTTCTAACATACTAATTAATTAATTTATTTTTATATCTGTGTTTAATATCTGTAAGCTCCAGGAAGGCATAGATTTTGTTTGATACTGTATCTCCTGGGTCTAAAAGAGTACCTGAGAAGAGCAGATACAGAATAAACAAATGGATGGAAGGAAGAAAGGAAGGAATGAAGGGAAGAAAAAAGGAAGGAAGGGAGGGAAGAAGGGAAGGAAGAAGGAGAATATGTAAAAATAAAAAAGTTATTATATTAGAGTGGTTTAATTATACTTTTTATTTCTAATATTTTATATATTATCATTAAATCATATAGTAATTTAATTTCAAAACATCTATATAGCAAATTACTAGCATTCTCAAGTTGTAGGTATTAAAAGTTTATTTTTCTTTCAGATTAGTGACTCAATTTGAGTGTGTTACTAAGAATTTTAAATAAGAATCTCAAAATATAGTATTCAATTTTATAAAAATATAAGTGAGGAAATTTTATGAATAGTGTGCAGTTCCAGAGACAAAGGAACATTCTGGGAAGTGCGCAAAGCCCTCCACCTATTGCTTCCACTCTCTTTTCTCTCCTCACCCTTGTTGCTCGATCAGTTTGGTACTGTGGATGCGGACACTTGAGGGCCAGTGACCACACATGTTACAAAGAGCTCCACCTGGTCCTACCATCCCTCTATGTTCTGCCACATCAAGTCAAAAACACAATCAATCTCCCTAGCCCTATTTGCAGGCTCGCTGCACATGAATTGTTTCCCACACTTTTCTAAGTAATTTTGGACTTTGTAGGCCAGTTCCTGGGGTCCAGCATCACAGTCAATTTATGCACTTGACCAAGGAGGAGAGAGAGAAAAGGAGGTAGGAAGGGATGGAGGAGTGGTGAGACAAGGAAAGAGAGAGAGAGAGAGAGAGAGAGAGAGAGAGAGAGAGAGAGAGAGAGAGAAAGATCCCTAAAGGAATATTGGCCAGGGTTAGCTTGTTGAGAAACATCAGGTTGGTACCCATTGCATTCAAAGGAAGTAGCATATGCAGAACTTTATGAGCTATTTGAAGGATTGCCAAGGGTCATTTAAAGTCCATGTGATGTATGTCTCATGCTCTGATTTTCGACCTTAAACCTGGAGTTGGATTTGACTCCATTATCTGCTTTGCTTCCTAAGGCCACCTTGTCTTGGATTTGCATTTTGGCTTTTACACGAAACCCACCACCTCACATCAGTGTCCCACACGCAGTCATTGTTAGAGGACCCAAGTCCACTCTACACACACCCACCAGCTCGTCACAAGTCTGAAATGGATGATGTGCCATGCACTTTTCATGAGCAAAGAAGAATGAGTGGGGAAACACCAGCAGGGCAGCAACTTAGTGCCAAAGCTGTTGAATGAGAACTAGTAAATGAAGAATAAATAATCAGCAAATATTGAACAATGTGCTAGATAAGATGAATTCTACAGTTTTCAAAATAGTTCTAATTCAGCCAACTACAGTAACTTTGAACACCAATGGCATCCACCTGGATCCTTTGAAAAGCTGCCAAGTCAGTGCCAATATCTTCCTTTCCTGACATGCCGAAGAATGGCTCATACACTCTTTCATTCTTTTATGTATTAATGTATTCTATTCAGTACAAAATTATAATTTAACTCCAACCCATTCAAAACTATTTTGATGAGCTGATTTATTTAACAAATATCAATGAAACAGCAATTATATGTCAAAAACGTTTCTGTGCACAAATCCAGGCAGTTTCTTCTATTGAGATTAAAAGTCTCGTTATGTGCAAATCAAGAGATATGAGAGTAAGTTCAAATTCTACTAGACACTTTTGCATTTCTGTACTATGCTCATTTTTTCCTCATGCATTTTGTCCTCATGCAGTTTTGGCTTCTATTTATCAGAATCAAAATTAAAATTTCAAGGTCAAAATGATATCTAACAGAGACATGAAAATTCATAACTAGTATGAAGACAGTACTTATGAAATATCCAAAGGACATGTTGTATATTTTTAACTTGCTCTTAAGACCTCTGAATTCAAATGTGAGATACTGCACAAAGAAGATGAAGACAAATTATGTTATGTGAAAGAAAAAAGGAGCTTTTTATTTATTTATTTATTTTGCAATAGATTAAGATACTTCCCTCCTCTAATGAGTCATGAATGACTCATTTACTCTTGGGAAAATCTGAAGTGGCCAGTGATTTGATTGCTTATTCTGCTGTAGACACATCTAAGAAGTGAAGTGTAAAAGATAAACAAAAAAGGACTCTGAGAAATTCAAATAATTGTGTTTTTTCCCAAATTATACCACCCTAGAAATGATTTTTAATGCAAAATATGAGCTTTCTTTCATATTGACAATATTTAAGTGTGGCCACTGAACCAACTGTTTCTAGCTGAGTGCATGTAGGTGGGTGGGTTCTTATTTTCCACTAGAGGCCCAATGCACAAAATTCTTGCAAAGGTCTCAACCCTAGTAGCCCTGGCTGCCTCTAAGCCCCGCCCACTGGTGGTTCCAGAAAGTTGTCCAACAGGGCATTCCAGAAGGTCATTCTGCCTTCCAGTCTAATTAGCATATTAGCTCTTTATTATATAGGATTAATGAGATTCACTATAATATCGATCCAATTCAATCATTTTACAACTAAAAGCCACAGAGTGACTTTTATATTTTTTTATATATTGTCAATAAGACACCATTCTATCTTTATTTCTGTTTCTTTTTCTCTCCAGATCTTCTAAATATTTTGATAACTTACAAAGCTAAGAAATGTTTAATGTTGAAGAAAAGCACCAGAGAACTCTTTGAAATTCATTGTACCCCAAAGGCTGACAGCAAGTATATACTTTCTGGTACATAAGGGAGAAAAAATGTATTTGGTATGACTGGCTGTTAATATGTCATCAGGATAAGTCATAAGTCTTATTCTTGGGAATCCTAATAAAAGAAGTCACTTGAGACATGAAAAGTACAAAAATAATCACCAATAGGTTCTATCTTTGACTAGAACCTGGGGAAATTTTGAAAGTATTCATTCATAGAGACACTTAAAAAGACATTGTCCAAATTTATCACTGTCATAAATTCTTTCTGAACTAAAAAATTTCCTTAGAGTAATTTACAATGTCTATCATAAAATACTCCATCAAAAGGAAACACTTTAGATTTAATACAAAATCGTAAACTCCCAAGGACTTGGGGACAATGGCTTCAGCCCGTCTCCAGAGAAGATGGAGTGATCTATGACTCCTATATACCTCAAGACCTGGTCTTGCCTTTGTCTGATATCCTGCCTTCTGGATCACACACAGCTCTGGTCCATTTCTCCCCCTCCCAGGACTCTAGAATAAAAATGTGCTATGAAATAATACTCTGGTTCTTCATCATCTATCTCAGGAGGATGGGGTGGCAGGAAGGATGCTATCATCGAGATTGGATGATCAGAAGAAGTAATCTAATTACTAAAGTGAATAACCTTGAGTCCCAGTTCTAGCCTCATAGTGGAGGGAAGCTAGTCCACACTGGATGTTTCTGGATGCCTCAATCACTCTATCAAGGTAATTGATTTCATTTTGTCTTCAGGCCAGGAAAGGTTTTAGTTAACTAATGGGTCCTTTGCAAGATAAAGTAAGTCTACGAACTGAAGAACAGGATCATCAGCTTTCCATCTTTTTGCTCCTTTTCCCTTCAAGCTCTTAACCCAATAACTCCAAATTATGACACCATCTCTGATGACACCCCTGTAGTCTATCCCCCGAACCCCCACAGCAGCTGGCCTCCACCATCTTGCTGAGACTTTGAATCCCTTGCTCTAATGTTAAACTCAACATCTTTCTTCAAATCTGGTTATTCTATTAGGGTCTCAATATCTCCTCATTTATTTGCATTCAAAACCTTCTTCAATCCCAGCATCCAAGTTGTATGCATCTGGTTTCTTGAATAGCCTCATACCTTTCTTTCCTAGGTAGCCCAGGGCCAACAGGTTGATCCAACCATCTCACTCTCCTAATACTTTTGTTCTCTTCCTGAAATAAGTTCTGCATAACACTGCCAAATAAACCTGCCCACTGCACAGCTCTGCTAAAGTCACTCTGATATCAGAACCTTTTCAAACCTATTCAATTGATCTACCAGATATAGTCTATACCTCTTACCTAGTTTTGCCTTTCCTTGGGATAACCAGCTACTTAGCCTCACTTCCCATGTGTTGAGACATTACGCTGGTACCATTGCTCCTGTCCCTTTCTTTGCTGGAAAAGATCCATCTCCACTGCAACCTATTGAAATACTACCCTTCCTTCCAAGTAAAGCTAAAATACCATGTACTCTACCAAGAATTCCCTTCTCCCATTACTCCTGTCAAAAAATTTGTTTGGTTTTCCCATAAAACTTTGATCATATAATACCAATTGACTTTTGCTTCATCTATGATTTTTGTACATATACTTAATCTCCCATGTAGGGTTATAAGCTCATTGAACACAGGGATTCTTACTGTTGCTCTGATTCAGGTTTTATTACTAAGTTAACATTTTATTGACTGTATAAACAGAATTCACACACAAAATAATGAAGCACAGAGGTTCTATTATCAAACCTTTCACTCTGAGTTTACAGTAATCCTTTCCTCCTCACACCAATGAATCCTAGATAACTACTATCTAGGTTGTGATGTTGGCAGTTAAAGGAAATGCTGAAAAGCAGCAGGATGAAGAATAGAGACTGAATGAAGCACGAAGAGATATGACTATTTTTTCCTAGAAATCTGAATACCTGAAATTTTAGAGGAGGGCATTAAGCAAAAGAAGACCTGAACCGTCTGGTGGATTGTAGAAATAAGCCAAGTGAAGATAGAGGAACGAAAATAAGATATTTACAGAGAGAGGAAAACAGCCTACACATATGCTCAGAGATTTTGAGCATGGACTGTTTAGGAAAATGCAATAGTCAAAGCATAGAATTTAAGAAACTTGCTAATGGAAAATAAGACTGGAGATGTGTAGAGGGTCATTCATTAAATACTGGCAGCTTTCTAGAAATTCCCTTGAAAACTTTCTCACCTTTTGCCAGAGTCTGTGCTGTGCCCCTCAAAGATCTGTTATTTGGAGGCTCAGAAGGGCCACAGCTAACGAGTGTTGGCACCAGCAAGAAGTGAGAACAACCAAACTCCTGAACCAAGAAGAATTCGGTAAGCTCATTAGGACATTACTGTTGGTGCTGCAGAATTTTACTATATTATCACAACTAGAGGTGGGTGGAGAGGGATAGAGGGAGGTGTCAAAAATAAAGCTGATGAAAGAATAGATGTGCATTAACCAATCAGAATCACTAATTGCAATCTGAGCTTCATTTTTCTCATAGGAAAAAATTGAACAGCAATGACAACCACAGAACAGACACTGCTCTGGTGTTGGAACAGTGCTAAGCACATGATGTAAGATTTTCTCCTCACAATAACTGCATTAGGTATTATCCACATCCTATCTAATAGAAGAGTAATATGTAAATTAACCATCACTCTGCTACACCCTCAAGCCATGCACACCAGCCAATCAGAAGGGAGTATGCAAATTAACCCAACCAAGATAGCTCGGCCACAGAGACAGCAGGAGGCTTGGGTTTCCCTGGCAATACAGAAAGCCAAGCTATCTGCACACCTTGGCAGGCCCAGGCTACAAAGTTTCAATTATAGAAGATAAGTCCCAACAAAAAAGGTGGGAGTCACAGAGCTGGAGAGAGCAGGAAGCTTGGGTTGCCCCAAGTTATGGAGGAAGCTAAGTTCCCACAGACTGGCCTGCCTTGGCCTCCACTAGAAAGTTGCGATTGTAGAAGATAAATAAATTCAAACAAAAATGGCTGCAGCCATATAGCAAGCAGGAGGCTTGGCTCTGCTCAAACCTACAAAGTTTCAATTACAGAAGATAAATAAATCCCAGATACCAAGGCTTCCCCTTGGGTAACCAGGAGGGAATGGCCAGCCTGCAAACCCCCACAGGCCCCTTGCCCAGGCTGCCTCATGCCCCATTAGAACCCTCACCCTGATCCAGGGCACTCTTCAGGGCAAACCAACCAGACCCCACCCATGCACCAGGCCTTTATCCTATCTAATAAAAGAGTAATATGCAAATTTACCATCACTCCAACACACAAGATGGCTGCCTCCATATGACATAAGATGGCTGCCCCCATGTGGACATAAGATGGCCACCACAAGATGGCCAGCAGAGGAGGGCAGTTGGCAGGGACCAGGCCAGCAGGGGAGGGCAGTTGGGAGGGACCAGGCCTGCAGAGCAGGACAGTTATGGGCAAACAGGCTGTCAGAGGAGCAGTTAGGGGCAAATAGGATGTCAGGGGAGAGGTTAGGCATGAATCAGGCTGGCATGGGAGTGGTTAGGGGGTGATCAGGATGGTAGGCAAAAGCGGTTAGGGACAATTAGGAAGGCAGGCAGGTGAGCAGTTGGGAGCCAGCAGTCCTGGATTGTGAGAGGGATGTCCAACTGCCTGTTTAGGTCTGACTGTACCAGGATGGGCCTAATTGGGCAGTCAGGCATCCCTCGAGTGTCCCAGATTGGAGAGGGTGCAGGCTGAGCTGAGGTTCACCCCTTCTGTGCACAAATTTCATGCACTGGCCCTCTAGTTTTACAGATGAGGAAACTGAGGTGTATAGGGATTAAGAAACTCGTCTAAGTTAATACAGGTAGTTCATTTTTGAGCTGGGTTTTAAACCAAAGCAGAATCATTACTCAGGGCCCAATGACATTAATTCCCTTCCTCTCTCTGCTTATCAGGGCTCCTCTCTCAAACTTATACAAGGTTGGTATAGCCATCACAAGAATTGAAAAATCAGGCTCATTGGGAAAGAGAAATTAAAAGGCTATTGCTGCCCAGGCCCTAGTTATATACAATCAGGAAAAAGAGTCAGCTCAAGGACCAGCAAGTTATCCACAGTACCAGAGTGCTGTCTGAGGCTAGCAATCAGGAGGGATGGAGCCATAAGTCCTTGCAATGATTACTATGTTCTTTAATAATAAAGATAAATCAATGAATTACAGCAAGGCCAACCACACGCTTCTCTACAATCCCACAAACCAGAGTCCAGAAAGAACCTTCTGTGTATGCAGCTCCCAAGCGACAGGCCCAGCGGTGATGGGACAGAGTGGGAGAAGCTGAAAAGCAGACATCAGGGCCTCTTGGAAGAAAAATATTTTGTTACAGTTCCACAAGGAAGTGGGAAATATAGCACAGTACAAGGGCCTCAAAACATTGTACAGAAGGAATGATGACCACACAACTATAGACAGCTCAAAGCCAGACAGCTGCAGTCCATCTCACACACGTTCCCAAGCCTTCGTACAGTGATGGACACAAGACCAGATGCCCAGGTCTCCCTGCAAGACAGGTTTCATTGCTCCAGCTACTGGGAGAGCTGTCAGCAGACAGCCTTCAACTGTCAGCCCTCCCAGGAATTGTCTTCTAACCCAGACTTACACGTCAATGTCAGATGGAGGGAGCACGATAAAGGCCAAGACAACGCAGAGCAAGTCTGATGGGCTGCACTCGCTCAGGACTCCTGTGTGACAGTGTGGCTTTCCCTGTGTCTATCCTACTTCCTCCCTCTCCCTTCCAAAAATGTTGATCCGAAGTATTCTCCCTAATAAACACATTGCATGTCAACTCTGCTTCAGAGACTAATCCCCTGGGCAACGAGCCTGCTTCAAGCCTGTGTTTTAACCTGATCCCTAGGTTCCTCTGATGTCCCTACCTTAATTTTATCTAAGCTCTACACATCCCTCCATATTAGGCAACCAGATTCAGGGATCTTCTGTGATAAAAGGAAGACTAAAGGGATGATGGGGAACACAGAGGAGAGGCTAAAAGACCTACATTATAAAGGGCTGAGAGAGAGATGGAATGAATAAGAATAAATCCTGCACAGATGAGGAATTGGAAGAAGTTTTCGAGGGTTGACGGATGAGAGTATCTGGACAAAAGAGGATTTTATTCGTGATAAAATAGGTTTCAAGAGGAGTCACTAAGATTATGAACTGAATCCACAGTGATTTCCTGGAGACACAAGTGAAATTGGAATCATGTTTTAATTACTCCTGAGTGCTAGACTGTGTGTTTATTATGTGATTCCACAAAGAATTTGCCTTTTATTGAGTGTATTAGTCAGAGTAATTAACACTAGCTGCTTTAACAAACAATCCCAAATCTGAGTGGCTTAATATAATAAAGTTTTTATTTCTCACTCATATCATAGTTGACTTGGAATTGGGTGGCTCCTTTTGGCAGCTTGCCTCCAAATAGTCTCATCTTGTGATGCTGCCATTTTAAACACTGTCATCCAATTTCTGGGTCCCTATGTCACTGAGATGGCTCCTCATTTATCTCTAACACCACCCAAAGATCCTCGATCTACTTTTCTCTACCATTTTTCAGCCCTGGAAGGCTAATCTTGGATTGCAGATCACAGGGACCCTTTCACCTCTGGCCTCCAGTTAAGTTTGGTCAATGGGGATCCAGGCAAGGAAAAGAAGGGGAAGGTCTATTTCTCCAGCTTCTTCCCCATGGAAGTTTGTCAAGAAACTCACCTTGAGAAGGCTGAGTCACTTGACAAAGATCACAGCTCTCTCTAGTGGCTCTCAATACATCACACCCCTCACTGTCTCCAGGCTCTTTAATCACATGTGCTTGCCCCTTCAGGCCTCAGATTAGTAAAAGTCCTATTATTACTAATATTTTGTGACAGGGTTTCCCTAATCTCACCCATGCATTCATAAATAGCCTTTAATTAAACATCAGTGAGTAATACTAATTTGAATGTGTCTCCTATTTCCTGTTGTAAGCAGGACTGATACTCAGGAAAGAGAATTGATAGGCAGATTACTCTGTGTGCCCAAGAAAGAGGGATATGGCATAGGATTTGGCACACTGAGCATTTTCTTTGTCATCCTCGCCTGATGGTTTTTGTTTTTCAGAGAAACACATACTGTTTACATGTAGGGAAAGCTTCCTAAGTCTTTTTCCCTCTATTTTGCACTATTTGTACATGAAAATTTTATTCTGCTTTATTTAGTTACTAGAGGCCCGATGCATCAAAATTTGTGCACTGCCGAGACCGATTTGGCTCAGTGGATAGAGTGTCGGCCTGTGGACTGAAAGGTCCCGGGTTCCACTCCAATCGGGGGCATGTACTTTGCTTGTGGGCACATCTCCAATGTGGGGTGTGCAGGAGGCGGCTGATGGATGTCACTCTCTCATCGATGTTTCTGACTTTCTATCCCTCTCCCTTCCTCTCTGTGAAAAATCAATAAAATATATTTTTAAAAAAATGTGTGCACTGTGGGTGGGGGGTCCCTCAGCCCATATGCCCCCTCTTGCAGTCTGAGAGCCCTCAGGGGATATTTGACTGCAGCTTAGGCCCGCTCCCTCCCTAAGGGGAGGGGGCCTAAGCTGCAGTCTGGCCTCCCTCTGCAGGAGGCGACCAGCTGACCAGGGGTAGTTGACACCCCCATCATGCTTTACTGCTGTCACTGCTGGCAGCCATGGCTGCCTGAGCCTTGGCTCTCGCAGTGGCAGCTGCCATTCGCAGTTTGCCTGAGCCTCAGGCAGCCACTGTGGCTTTGTCTGGAAGGACATCCAGAGGACATCTGAAAGACGTCTGCTCTAATTAGCATATTACCTTTTTATTAGTATAGACTACTAGCCCTGCGCATGAATCCATGCACTAGTGGCTCACTGCCACCCTCTTGTAGCTCTCCACCTGCTGCCCTACCTCCTATAGCTCTCCCTGCCCCCACACCCACATAGCTTGCTGCCCTGCCTCCTCTTGTTGCTCTCCACCGCCTGCTTGTAGTTTGCTGCCCCACCCTCCTGCAGATCCGTGATTTGGTTGTTACATGGTTGGTCGTCATGTTTCATAGCGTAATGGATAATTAACATACCCTCTCTTATTATATAATTTATTTCAACATATATTTTATTTCCCAAGAAACTTCCTTTTTGACCCATGGATTATTTAGGACTGCACTGTTTAGTTTTCATATGTTTGGAGATTTTTCCCCATTATCGTTCTGTTATTTTTTTCTAGTTTAATTGCATGTGGTCAAAGGATACCATCTATATGATTTCAATGCCTTTAAATTTGTTGAGGTGTGTTTGATGGCCCAGGATATGGTCTATCTTAGAATGCACGTATCCCCTGTGTACTTGAAAAGCACGTGTACTCTACTATTGTTGATACAGAATGCTCTATCTGTTGGTGATTGAGGGTACTGAGTTCTTTCTCCTTGCTGATTTTCTAATTGCTCTATCAGTTGTTGAAGACAGGGATGTTGAAGAGCTCAACTGAAATTGTGGATTTGTCTATTTTTCTTTTCAGTTCCATCAATTTTTGTTTTGCAGGGTTTGCAGTTCTGTTGTTAGGTGCATAGATATTTAGAATTGCTGTGTCTTTTTGGTAGGCTTACCCTTTTATCATGTAAGATCCCTTTCTATCCTTGGAAATTTTCTTTGTTAAAAGTCTTTTTTTTTCTGGTGTTAATATAATCACTTCTGCCCTGCTTTCTTTTGGTTATTGGTATGTAATTGTTTCTATCCTTTTACTTTTATCCTGTACTTTTCTTACTATAATGTTACAGTTGAAGTAAGTTTTTATGAATGGAATGTAGTTTTATTATATTTTCATCTACTATCAATCTCTACATTTTAATTGGTGCATTAGACCATTAAATTAAATGTATTAATTTATGTGTTAGGGCTTCAGTCTGCCATTTTATTTTTTTGTTTTTGTTTGTTCCTTCTGTTTTTTCATTTCTATTTTCTTTTTCCTGCCTTCATCTGGGTTACTTGAACATTTCTTTAGAATTCCATTATGCTTGATCCAGGGTGTTTTTTAGTGTATCCCTTCATATAAAATGTTTAATAGTTGCTCTAAATATTACATTATACATATATAACTTACCACAGTCTACCTATTCATGACATGTTAAAAACTTTCCTCTTCTTAAGTTATTTTAACTTCCCTCACTTTATAGTATTAAATATTTTTTCTATATACCTTAAAAATCATAACAGTATTATAATTTTGGCATCAATTATCAGACATAATCTAAAAAACTCAATAGTAGAAGTCCATTTTATTTACTCACATTTTCACTCTTTTCATTGTTCTTTCTAAAGTTCCCCAGTTCCTTCTTTTATCATTGCTTCTCTGTTGAGAGAGTTTCCTGTAATTATTCTTTCAGGGTAGGTCTCCTGGTAACAAGATCTCTTAGTTTTCTTTTCTTAAAATGGCTTGATTGCTCCTTATTTCCTGAAAAATATTTTCACTGGTTATAAATTTTCTGTGTTGACAGATCTTTCCTTTCAGCATTTGAAAAATAGTATGCCATTTCTTTTTGTCCTCCATGGTTTCTCAGAAGAAATATGCTGTCATATAAATTGTTTTTCCCCTGTGGTAAGGTATGATTTCTCTCTGACTTTCTTCAAGAATGTTTCTTTGTCTTTAGTTTTCAGAAGTTTGGCTATCTTATGTTTTAACATGGATTTCTTGAGATTATATTATTTGAGACTTTCTCAGCTTCTTCAATCAGATGTTTGGGTCTTTTGCCAAATTCGAGAAATTTTTAGCTATTATTTTTTTTCAAATATTTTTTCAGCTTCACCCTTTTTCTCCTGCTTCTGTGGCTGTAACATGATATTCCATTATAGACCAACAGATCTCTGAGACTTTGTTCATTTTTTAAGTCTCCTTTTCTTTTTCAGATAGAGTAATTTTTATTGTTCTGTCTTCAAGTTCACTGATTCTTGACCCTATTCTCTCCATTCTGCTGTTGAGTCTATCCATTGTGGGTTGTTGTTTTTTTTAAGTTTGGTTATTGTATGTTTCCATGCTGAAATTTCTACTTGGTTCTTCTTTATAATTCTTTTGTTGAGAATTTCCATTTTTCATTTATTTCAAGCATGTTCGTAATTACTCACTGCAGTGTTTTCATCTTGGCTGCTTTAAAATCCTTGTTAGGATGATTCCAACATCTGTGCCATGTAGACGTTGGCATCTATCAATTATCTATTTCCATTCATGTTGAGATTTTCCCAGTTTTTGGTATAATAAGTGAGTTTCACTTATATTCTGAACATTTTTTTATTATAAGACTCGCATTCTTATTTAAATCTTCTTGTTTAGCAGGCTTCCTCTGAATCCATGTCATCTCATTATTGCCAACTTCCCTACTCAGCCTCATTTGGAGTGGAGGGATGCCTTATTCCTGCTAGAAGGTGGGCTCCTGGCTCCTCATTAAGACTCCACTTATCCCACTATGTCTGGTTAGTGAGGGGCACTTCACCTCCTTACTGTTCCCCCTGTGATGAGGATGGAAATCTAGGCTCACTGCTTGGCGTTTGGGGGTTGAAGTGGGTCATATATTTTTTTTGTGTGTGTGGTATCTAAAAGATCTGTCATTCTATACTGGTCCTTTGGCTAGAAAGAGCAGGCTTTTCTTGGGATTTTTTTTTGTCTGCACCTATTAGCATTGCTAGGTTTGCTGGCTTCTCTAGAATCCAGTCCAGGATTTATGAGGCACAAAAGAAAATCCAAGGAATTCATCATTGAGTCTTCAGTCTCAATATCCCTCACTAGTCTACTTTCTTCTCTCCACCTTTCAGAGTCTTCTTATGTTTCTGTTATGGATAATGTCCTGAGGTTTGTGCCATACTTAGTGAGTGAGAGGAGTAGGTAGACATGGTCCCAAAATATATATGAATATGCAGTGTGCATGTGTGTGTATTCACTTTACTGCTAGGGTAATATATCATGCATGTTATAAAACACACAACATTTTAAAAATGAAATTTTTAAAAAGTAATTTAAAATAAAATTCTATGAATTACCTTGTGCACCAGATTAGAAACCACTGCTCAGATTCCACTCAAGAAGTAGAGAAAAGGGCCTCCCTCTTACTATCTGCCATTATGTCCTGCTGTGTTCCACAGATACCCCTCAGGAACCTGTATCCTTTTTGTTGAGTTGTATACCTTCTGGGTGATTCCTGAGCGTATGTGAAAAGAAGCTGAAGGTGTGACCCTCTGCCCAATAGGGCACCTAGATAGAAATGGATGGGCTAGCTCTGTTTAAGCTTAATGTACTTCCTAGGAGACAGTCCGTTATGTTGATAAACAAAGCTCTGAAACAGTAGTTCTCAACCTTCCTAAGGCCACAACCCTTGATACAGTTCCTCATGTGGTAATGACCCCCAACCATGAAATTTTGCTTTCTTATGCATCGTGATGTAAATATCTACATTTTCCGATGGTCTTAGGCGACCCCTGTGAAAGGGTTGTTCGACCCCCAAAGGGGTCGCGACCCACAGGTTGAGAACCGCTGCTCTGGAAGGACACAAATCAATGACGAAAGTCTTTATGTGGTGACTCTTTCTATGCAATGCCACATGGGTAGCTATAGTTTTAAGGACTCAAAAAAAAAAAAAAAGAAAGAAAATTCATTCCCAAGCTTGGTCTGCTGAGTCTCTGTGGCCTCCAGTAGCACAGCATGCTCTTCAACATTGATGCTAGTGATGCCTGCAACATTTTACATCCTTAAATGGCCTTGTCAAGGCAAGAGAGGTTGCCACCCTTGGGGCAGGGTTTCAAATCAAATAGGAAAACTTTGTGGCCTCAGACTGCTGCCCCACTCTACTTCAGAGGCATAAAAAACTTGCCTTCCTACCCGCATTACCCCTGAAAATTTACTGGTAAATCAGTACATACCTACATTTAGAAACTGTTTATTGAGCTTCTACTCTACACAAGTAAACAAGCTAAGCACAGCATTAACAGAGATCACCAAATCAGACATCATTCCATTAGGATCTAGTGCGAGAAAGATTCTTACGTTGAGGCTCTACTGCTTTAACTTACACAAGCAAATACACAGCATGTGTGCTATCTCCGTCCTCACTCACAGCAGATGTCACTAATAAATCATGTCATGACACAAAGCTGAGCCTGAGCACACTTTCTCTATACTCACTACAAATCAATGACCCACAAGATGGAACATTTTTGCAATCTCTGAATGAAGGCTTTGTTCTCTGTTCCAGCTCTTTTCTCATTTAGATCCTTTCAATGGAAAAGAAAGAGCATCCATGCTCCTGAAATCTGATGCTTATTATCCAGAATTGCTCTGATTGGTGAAAGACTTGGTGTAAACTTGATTGTGCTTGGTGTAAATCATCCTTATAAACTGATTAGAGGCCCAGTGCATGGAAATTTATGCACTGGAAGGGAGGTCCCTAGGCCTGGCCTGCCCCCTCTCACAGTCTGGGAGCCCTCAGCCAATAGGAAAGTGACTGGCGATCAGGGGAAGGCAATGCCCCATCACACCTCTACTGCTGCCACTGCTGGCAGTGCAAACCTCGCTAGCCCTGGTTACCTGAGCCTTGGGCAGCCACCATCTAAGGCTTGCCTAAGTCTCAGCTGTGGGCACTGCCATCTTTAAGGGCATGACAGTCAATTAGCATATCCACTCCTTATTGGCTGTGGGTGCTGCCATCTTTGTGATGGTATGAGAATCAATTAGCATATTCCCTCTTTATGAAATAGGATAATTTTTTGAATTATGTTAGCAGAACATCTATAATGCGATGCTGTCCCTTCTTCCTCCAAAACATTATCATGAAGTAAGCTACATATTTGAAAACAAAGATGGCTTTTAATAAATGTTTTCTTTAAAAAGAATTATCTAAATGTACAGTTGGAAGTTTCCTCTGGAAAGCCTTACTTTGCCCAGGCTCTAAGATCTTACAGATAATTCAGAAAGTGAAAAAGAAGCAATCACATGTCTCACACATGTCCTTCCCCTCCATCCTGGGCTGTCTTGCTATATCTGACAGTCAGGCTATAGAATGGCACCAATCTTTCCAATAGCAATTGAAATTGCCACAAAGTATGTCTTTGCGGTCTGCTAAAATAGAATGGAACTACAGAAAACATAAATTTGAAGCAAAAACATAACATGTATTTTTTTAACTCTTCCTAGGAATATAGTCAATTCTCATTACCTATAATACTTATGTTCTAAAACAAGTACTAAATTACTCGAACACTGAACCACTCCAGGGAAAATACAGAGTTAGGTTCCTGCAAGGCTCTGGTCACAACCATTTCATCAACGGATCTATTCATAGCCTTGTTTTTGTGTGTTTCTACTTAATGACACCTTATTTAGTATATAGTTGATTCATTGGCACTGAATGCATGGACAAGAGCCCTATAACTTAACCTGAAGGAAGCTAATCTAACACATATATTTTCTGTAGAAGGCAGATGACAGCCTTCCTGCACTTAGGAACACTAGACTGCACTTTAGCACCTATGGGCCATTTAAAATAGCAAAATCACCAACAGAAAGAGTAAAAATCTAGTATTAAATTGATTGCAAAAAGTATAGTTGTTTGCACTATGAGAGCTGAAACAAGAAGGCAGAGTCCTCATGTTCCACCTCAGCTAGAAACATGTCAGCGACTTAAATTTTCCACTTCTTTGCCCATGCATGCAAATAACCACAGTGTCAAAAGTACTGATTTGAGGAATTACAAATAAATTTCACCAAGTAGGCAGATTCACAATATGAATGCATGAATAATGAGGACTGACTCTACAGTATTATGTTACTGCCATGATTCAGTTTAAGCTCTGTACTGTCTGTCATATTAGGAGATCAAGAGAATCCCAAAGACTTTAGTATGAAGGAACTGTTTTAAAATATTTGTTGCAAATCCAGAAACTAATGTAGAGATGTAGAGTTCTATTACTGTAACCTGTTGTGGATTTTTTTTTTTAACTCCATAAACCATCCTACTCCCTGCTCCCAGTAAATTTCTAGGTTTATAGTATATTTGAAACAAATGCCTACTTAGGGATTCTTTGTGGATTATTTAAGCATCTTTCTTCCCTTCCTTTCTCCCTCCCTCCCTCTCTCCCTCCCTTCCTCCCTCCCTCCCTCTCTTCTTTCCTTCCTTCCTTCCTTCCTTTCCTTTCCTTTCCTTCTTTCCTTCCTTCCTTCCTTTTTCTTTTTTTTTTCCTCACTCACTTTTATAGCTTCCATGTAAGTATTCTTATGACACTCATCACCATTTTAATTTATTTATTACTTTGAAGAGTTTTGCTAGTTCAAAGTAGTTAAGTAGAGGTCAGTGAGTGGTAAGGTTGAGAAAGCTTCTACCAATCAGAATATCTCACCCAGTGTGATCTAAGTTTCATCCACCTTTGCAAGATTCTTTGTCCCATCTCAGTCCTTTCCTCTGGAGGGACAGCTTAGAACTCACTGACCAAGGCAGCCCACTGAGAAAGATAACCAGGTTAGGTAAGGTAACAGTCCCAAACATCAGGAATGGACCCTCCATCCTTGAACTTCTCAGTCACCTGTGCCTAGGAGGAAGATTATGTTATATCGCTTTCTGGGGATCACCTACCAGGATAGAGGCAGATGATAAGCTGCTAGGGAGAAGGCCTTTGACTAGTTAGATGCTGCACTAGTCTTGGCCAGAGCACTTTCCTATTCATCTGTGGAGTCTGTTGGGCCAAGGGAAGTCAGTGCCTAGAAAATGAAGGGATGTTATGCTAGGGTATCTCCCAATTTACTCTTTAGGAAAGCATTTCAACTTTGAAGCCTTGTGCCAACTGTCATCCTGCAGGTAATATCCAAAAATGACTTTTCCATTGGGAGATGGAGATGGCTATGCTGCCAATCACTGGGAATGTCCCTGGTTTGGCTTCATAATACCTCAGAATCCATTTCCTGGATTCTAAAGACTATGGGAATGAAGAAAGGAGGAGGAGGAGGAGGAGGAAATGGAGAAGGAGGAGGAGGAGGAGGAGGAAAAGGAGGAGGAGAAAGAGCAGGAGGTAGAGAAGGAAGAGGAGGAGGAGAAGTTGGAGGAGGAGGAGGAGGAAGAGGAGGAGGAACAGAAGAAGAAAGAGGAGGAGGAGGAGAAGGAGGAGGAGGAGGAGGAGTAAGGGAGGGGGAAGAGAACACGCTCAAAAGGATCCCTATCCATTTGCTCTGTAGCATGTATTTCCACTACAGACAAACTGACATCAGTGCTTTAAATTGTGCAGGTATCCTCAAGCAGATGTGTGAGAAGAAAGACAAATTGCAGATTATCTTCCTTTTTGTTCATCAGCCTCCATCCCACCCTCCTCCTCTTGCACACACTGGGCTTGATACCCAATACTGATGTGGTCCTCCAAGATGAAGCACTGAGGTGTGGGATGGAGTGGGAGCTTTGTGTGAAGAGCCTTCTGGAAATGCACTATGGGTTTTTTCCTGTTTGGGAAACATCTTTGACAAGCTTTTCCCGTTTCCACATACTGACCCCATCTAGTTAGCGTCCCCTGCTTCCAGCTTTGTGTGATTCTGCACAAAGCAGGCTTTCTCCAAATTCTAATGAATAAGTGCACCTTGCTAAGCTGCTTTGTGTTTTGTTTTTACTTTCTTACATAAATATTTTGGTAAAGAAATACCAAATTCATGGTTTTGAAACTGAAAGAAATTCTAATACATCTTAAAAGTCCTTTCATGCATAAGATTTCTCTAGTAAATGGCTTAACAAATGTCCATTAATTAGGTATTCCATTCTGTATTCTGTTCGCATGTATCTTTTTATTTTTATCCTATTATTTGGATAAATAAGTACAAAGTGAGTCAGTAGTTTAGTATTTGTATTGCTTTAAAGTTTCCTGTATGACAGGTTGCTACTATTACAGCTCACACACAAAAAGGTTACATGTTACTGGCTGAAAATTATGACAGAGTGACCTTAAAAACATCAACCATGCAAATAAATAGTAACATGTGAGCTGTCCAAAAGTGTCAGGTGTGAGTATATCTGTACAGATCCTATAGAGAGATGGGTTTATTTACATTGGTGTGTAGTCTACTCACATTTTCAGCATCTAGGATTTTTTTTACAAAAATAACAATTAATTTATGAACACTATCAGAATATTTCCTGGTTAGTTTATGATTTCTGAGAGTGTATTTATTTCCATATTCTGTTGTGGCTCTTGTTTTCACTTCAGTAATAAAGTTGCAGTTGTTAAAGCTTTGCCTTTCTGGAAAAAGAAAAGAAGAACTAAATGTGTGTATGACAACTGGGGTATATGAGAGGAGAAATGTGGAGGAAAATGCTTTAGAGAGAGTCAGGGGTTAGTTGTCAGGATGTGAGAATTTTTTCCCTGTGGGGTACAGAATTTTGCATAAGAAAGTATTTCTCACGAAATTGGGAGTAGGCCAAGTATCAGTAAGTTTAGCTTTGGGTTGTATGCTCCTTTAAAAAGGAAAGTACATAATACAATAAAAAAGAGGAATAAAAGCTTTTATGATCAGTTTTATAAATACATTTCTTACAAGACGACTTGTTCCCTAGCTGTGATCTTACCACTTTAAATAGATGTAATTTGAATAAATTTTGTATGAAAAAGAATAAACAAAATAATTTTCTAAGAAAAAAGTATAAAACGAAGCAGTCCAGAGTTAATATGGAGATTCCTATGGTTTTCAGGAAGCCAACCTCCTTCTATCCTACTCCTCCACCAACCTGCAGCTTCACCTTATGATCTAATGATGTCTACTCAAGCTCCAGCCATTATATCCACATCCCAGGCAATGGGAAGATCAAAGTATCTCTCCCAATGGTACCATACCCCATCAGAAACCCTTCCCATGTGTGCAAGACAATGCTTTATATCCAGAACTCCCTGGACCCATTTACCTGCAAGAGAGGCTGAGAAATGTGTCTTTCCGTTGGGCACATTGCTTCTCTGAGAGAATGTGGGGTTGGTTATTAGTGTAGGAGGGATTCATGAATATTGAAAAGTAGATGAATGTCAGGAGCCAGGAAATACAGCAAGGGTCGTGGAATTCTCCCCAAGGCCAGAACTGCATACTTGAAACCTCCCCCAACCAGGAAAGCATAACCGCCACATCTGCAATCAGCAGCCAGCACCTGGTTAACTAGCTTGGCCAATCCGCTTAGACCACATACCTCCTCGACCCCTTTTTCCTTCCCCTTCCCCTTTCTGAGCGTATATAAGAAGAGCAACCGGAAATAAAATTTTGAGGCTTGATCAGAACACCATTTGTCTTGCCTCCATTCTTCGTGTCCCTGTCTGTTTCTCATTCTCTTAGGTGCGTCGTCCAGCCGTTCCTGTTGACTTGCCCTGCAGGCCGGGGCAGATGAAAATCTAGGAGTTTTTGCTAAGAAAAAAAAAAAATGAGACAGGAGTTCCATGCCCTTACTGGGCCCATAGGGAGGGATAGATATTAATGAAAGAACCACACCAATACTGGTGAAATCACAGCTGGCTAAATTAGATGAATCTGTAGTAAGGAGATATGGCAATTGAGGTGAACTCTAACTGCAGAAATGAGGAATTGATGTTGGACTGGAGGAGAAAGAAAAAGCAAATTCCAGTAGCAGAGGGAAGTATGAAGCAGGCCAACCATAAGGCTCTGCAGCTTCTGTTCACCTGCAGGTGACCTCCTCGCTCCTTCTAGGAGCCTCGGGGAGCATTTGCCAGAGTAGAGACAGGGGTTCCATTGGAGAATTTCCACTTTGGAAACTTCCTGGCTACCCATGGGGTGTGGGAAGGAGCCTTTCAGGTAGAGGTGATTGCAAAACTTCATGCTAGCAGGTGGTCCTGCAGACTGGGGGATGACAGTGAAAATGAAGGAAAGTGGTGCTTTCCAAAAAGAGTCAGTCTGCCCCAAAACACTCAAGGTAGAAAGCAAGAGCTTTCTCTTGGGAGAACCACACTATGGGATGCTGCCCTCAGGCAAGAGAAGCAATTATTTTCTGATCTGTAGTTCAATCTACCTAGTCCTGGCTTGCCAGCACACTTCTGAGGAAATTGGATAGCATTTAGAGATGTGGGCACCCTGTGTCCCATAGCATTATATAATAATGAGTCTGAGGGGGGCCTTGGAGAGAAACTGACCAGGGTCTATCTGCAACTTGTGATTGTTTTCCTGGCCCGCAGCTGGGTTTCTGATATGGAACAGAAGGCTCACCCAGGTGAGCACACAGACTGGGCGAGTCTGTTAGAGCTCCTGTGACCAAGGCATCTGCAACCTAAGGGAGGTGGGGGTGGGAGGGATGATGAGGACTGAAATGGGGAGATGCTCAATTTTACCTGCAGCAACTGCCTGGCCCAAAGCAAGCCCTCAAGATATTGAATATGTATTGAATGGATGGATTAATACATTGA
The DNA here is from genome assembly GCA_004026805.1 of Lasiurus borealis. NCBI lineage: Eukaryota > Metazoa > Chordata > Mammalia > Chiroptera > Vespertilionidae > Lasiurus > Lasiurus borealis. Next base: position 25,757 of record PVJN01017774.1, read on the forward strand.
TTGCTCTATCATCACACTATAGAACTAGTAGGCAGATAAAGAATGGAGAATAAGATAGGAAGAAAAGTAAATATTCTCAGAGTAGGTTCTGTGTAAAGACTGCCTGTCTGAGGGTCATTCCCATCATGATCAAAGGCCATTCATGCAATAGCTTCCTCTTCTGACTCATGCCATCTTTGTCTATTTGGGTGTCACTATCAATGCCTACAACCTTCTCTCAGGCTTCTCATCTTCCTTGAAGGCCCCACTCACAATACCCTCCACAAGACTTCCCATTCTCCCTTTCTCCCAACTTCTCAAATCCTTCCTCCAGCTCAGTTCCTCAAGTTGAGGAAATGTGATTACTGTGATAGATGCCTCTTGGTTCGGGCTTTAGCAGCAATATCTCACTGTGAACTCTAGAGTCAGGCACACTTGCTGGGGTTTGGATTCGAGTTCATATGTCTACAGTGGGAGGTAATCATAGAATGGCTTGTCTGGCTGTGAACATTTAAGAAGAGGGTCCATGAAGAACACTTAGCACCATGCCTAATTCCTAAGGATCACTCAGTAAATTAACCTTACAGTTACTCCACATGACCTTTGTTGCCTTACTCTCCCTCCCTCCACATTCCTTCTGAACTTCAGAGCTGGTGGCTCTTTTAGCATAACCTACAACCTTTAAGAGTAAAATTATAAAAACAGTAAACTCAATTCATACAAACAACTATGTGAGAGAAGTTTCTCTATTATTATCCCATTTTACTCATGAAGAAAATGAGGCACAAAAAGTTGAGGTAACTTGACCAAGGGCATAAAGCTTAAGGATGTCAGAGCCAGAATTTAAACCCAGGCCATTTTCATAGAGCCACGCAATTAATTCCTATCCTCGGGCCAGGAAAAACACATTCATCCTTAATACCTAAAGAGAGTACCTTGTTTTGTCAATTCTCCTCTGAAGAATCTGAAAAGGTAAAAATCTCCCCTATCCCTCCTCACCAGAGAAGTCTAAAGCCTTACTGTTGCCCTGTCAAGATGAGCTTCAGATGTCAGCATCCGTGTCTCCACATCCAAGGGGCAATAGCAGGGAAAAGAACAGAGATGGCAGAATAAGAACAGAGGAGGAAATCAAGAGGGAAGGAAGATGAGGATAGGATGCTTAGGTACCACCCAAAGTAAATCTGAGAATCCTAAAAGGCAACCAAATGAGAAAAAAAATGTTAGTACTTTCCATTCATACATTCAATATTTGTTGTATTAGTATTTACTATAAGCACATGAACAAGACAGTGCTCATTCTCACTAGCTTCCTCACTAGTGTGGGAAGAAAGCCAGCGTTCAAGTCAGTAAAAGTAGAGAATGTACATATTAAAGGGTGTTAAGTGCCTTGCAGAAAATTAAAATGGGGTGATGTGACAAATTAGGGAGTCTCTACCTTGTGACTAGAATCACCTGGATTGGCCTTTCAAATTCAAATGCCCAGGCTGATTACCAGGCCAATTAAATAAAAATCCATGGTAGGTAGGACCTGGGCATTTGTATTTTTAAACTCCCAGGTTAATATAATATATAGCCAAGGCAGCAAATCTCCTTGATAGAAAAGGACCAACTGGCTGACTTGGGCAAGCTAGTTATGAAAGTCATCTCTGAGACAGCAGCTTTTAGCAATGACCTGAATGTCCAGGAGGAGCAAGACACACAAATATACAAAGAAAGACCATTCCTAGCAAAGGTGCCTAAGCCTTGATGCCCAAAATCCCTGTGTGTTTTAGTCAGCAGCCACTAAGCTTATTTCCTCTAGGCTAATAAACAGTGTTATACACCAGGGTTCTGAGTTGTAAACAACAGAAACCATATTTTGCTACATTAAGCAGAGAAGTAATTTAGAGAAGACAATTGGGATTCATACAATGGATAAGAAGATGGAGGACCCAACTTAGAAAAATGGGCATGAACCAAGCCAATCTTATAGGACCAAGGGTCAGCATCTTTTGCCAAACCAGCTAGACAAAGATGCTTCTGCCATGCTACAAAATCTGTGGTAGCTTCCCTCAATAAATTCTACCTATCCCTTTATCTGGTCCCTCTGACTGACTAAGCAAGCTTAGGGCACATGTCCACTGTCCACTTCCAGAAAATTGTCTTTCTGTAGCTTTCATAGAAAGAGTCAAGGTACTAGTCACCACCAGTACGATACAATCCAGAGGAGTTGGGTCCAGGGAATGATAATCATTTACCACAGACAGCATCAGCATGTCCTGCCCAGTGTGTGATGCACAGAGTATGATTATGTAAGTATAGAGGCCTGGTGCATGAATCTGTGCTTGAGCGGGTTCCCTTGGCCTGGCAAATGATTGGGCCAGTCAGGGCTGTCTCGCCCAGTCCCCATCAGGGCTGATGGGGGCTGGATGAGGAGGGATTCCTGATGGGCTCCAGAGCATGTCCAGCCTGCCTCGCCCAGTCCTGATTGGCCGGAACCCAGCAGCAAGCTAACCTACTGGTCGGAGCATCTGCCCCCTGGTGGTCAGTGTGCATGATAGAGACTGATAGTTCAGACACTTAGCATATTAGGCTTTCATAGTATATACTAGCACCAAGAATCAAGTGTATTATTGCCTCTTGCTTCTTTGCCTTCAGACTTCATACCCATTGCACAATACTTCTACTTTCAAATGATACATACCTAGTAAAGATTTCTTAAATGAATTAAATTATTTTCATCCTTCATCTTGCAAATGTGTTTAAAGAAAAATAAAAATTTTTAAAGTCTATATTGCTTTACAACTCCTTTACTTCCTTTCCCTTTCTCCATTCATCTCCAAGTTTTTCCTTCTCAAGGTTTCCTGATGATCTTTCCCTAAGAATCACCCATCAGCCTTTGCTCACAGACTGAGAAGATCACAGGATGAGAAGACTCTACCACCAGCCTCTCCCTCCCAGTTTTCTTCCCAGCTCCAATGTCCAATTGTGCCATACAGCCATTTATCCTTTGTCTACAATACCTGAATAACTTGCCTTTTGAATGTTTCTGATTAAAGAATGAAAGAACTGCATTCTTAAATTTTCAAATTCATAATATTCACAAAGAAAATAAACCTTGTGGAGTGAAAGTTCCATTAAAAAAAATATACTCTGAAAGATCTACAAGTTACAAGACCAATTTTGACAGACAGCTTCTACTGCCTTTGGCATTTCAGTAATGACCTCAGAACTGCCATTGACCTGCTGGCACACTTGGTAAGATGACAGCCCGCTCCACTTATTCCCCTATTGAAATGTGGCGGGAGTAAATATGAGGTAAGGGAGGGAGAAAAGGAAAGCAGAAAGACAGGAAGGGGGAAGAATGAAGGGGGTGGGGGCAGAGGGAAAGAAAAGCAAAGTGTGGCAGACAGAATAATTGCTCCCAACGATATCTATATCCAAATCCTCAGAACCTGTGAATATGTTATGTTACATGGCAAAGTAGAATTAAGGTTACAAATAGAGTTAAGACTGCTAATCAGCTGACTTTAAAATAAGGACATTATCCTATATATTCCAGGTGGGCCCGTGTAATTACAAGAGTCCTTAAAAGTGAAAAAGGAAGGCAGGAGAGAGTCAGAGAAGATGGATTACAGAAATAGAGTCTGAGAAATGTAATGTTCAAAGATGGAAAAAGGAACAACCAGTCAAGGAATGGGAGTGGCCTCCAGGAGGTGGAAAAGGGAAAAAAATGGATTCTCTCCCCTAGGCCTCCACAGTGCAGCACTGCTAACTCTTTGATTTAGCCCAGTGCGACCTGTATTTAATTTCTGACCTACACAGTTCTAAGATAAGAAGTCTGCATTGTTTAAAGCCACCAAATTTGTGGTAATTTGTGATAGCAACAATAGGGAACTAGTATACAAGGCAAGAAGAAGGGGGAAAAAAGTGTTTCTGTGGGCTGTGGAATTGACATGAGCTACTTTATTGAGAATTTCTGGTACACAGATTCTTTCCCAAGCAACTGAGCTTGCTTGGAGTTCAAGGGAGGACAATAAATGTAAAGCCAAAAATTAGGGTGGGTATTAAGATGGTAAAAGGAGTTCAGAGACAGAAAATGAAAAGTCTTATTTGTGGGGCAGGAGGTGAGCTGAGCATCATTAGATAAAGCAATATGGAAAAGCATCCCTTCATCTAACCCTCGTGGTGTGTGAGAATTTACCATGAGCTGGGCACTGGGAGAGATTTGCAGAGATGGTGCCAAATGAGACAAGAGCACTACCACCCACATGGAAGGTCAAACTTCAAGAGATACTGGACTCACAGGAGGCCACAGAGAGCTACCACTCCATATCCTTTAAGATGCCTATAACCAAACAACAGAAAACAGAAAGTGTTGGCAAGGACGTGGAGAAACTGGAATCCTCCTACATTTCTGATTGGATTGTAAAATGGAAAACAGCCACTTTGGAAAACAGCCTATCAGTTCTTCAGAAAGGTAAAAATAAAGTTACAATATGACCCAGCAATTGCACTTCTAGGTATACACTGAAGAGAAATAAAAACATGTCCATATAAAAACTTATGCATGAATATTCATAGCAGTATTATGCACAGAAAATAAGAGGTAGAAGAAAACCCAAATGTCCAACAATCAATGAATGGATAAATCACATTTGGGTATATTCATAAAATGGAGGAATATTCAGTCATAACAATGAATGAGCCCTAGCCAGTTTTGCTCACTGGATAGAGCATCAGCCTGGGGTCTGAAAGGTCCCAGGTTCGATTCCAGTCAAGGACACATGCCCAGGTTGCAGCTCGATACCCACTAGGGGGCATGCAGGAGGCAGCCAATCAATGATTCTCTCTCATCATTGATGTTTCTCTCTCTCTCTCCCTCTCCCTCTCCTTTCCTCTCTGAAATCAATAAAAATGTATATATATTTTTTAAATGAAGTACTGAGAAATGCTACAACTGGTCAACCTTGAGAAACAAGGAAACTTTTATTATGCTAAGTCAAGAAGTCAATATAAAAATCCATGTATCATATAATTCCGTTCATATGAAATGTCCAAATAGGCAAATATATAGAGACAGAAAGTGGATTAAGCCCCTAGTGCTGGGGGTGAAGTAGGAGGGTAGGGATGAGAGTATTAGGGAGAATGAGTAAGGGATGGGGTAGATGGTTGGGTGAAGAAAATATTCTAAAATTAATTGTGGGGATGGTTGAACAACTCTATAAATAAGCAAAAAGAAACACTGAAGTGTATAATTTAAATGAGTAAATTGTATGGTATGTGAATTAAATCTCAGTAAAGCTGTTACCAAAAATAAATAAATGTACTCAGAACTAGCATAAAATACCCAAGCCATGCTCCAGGCTAAACAAAGGCAAGCACTGGCTAATGGGAATGCCACAAAAATTTGTCTGGGACAACTCTTGCTATTAAAGGTCAGCAGACTTAAAGAATCTTGTCAAGGCTGGCAGCCACCTCTTGCTTCTCTTAATAGGAGGCATCTGGCATAACTGAAGTCAGTGGCTAAAGGTGTTCAGCTGCATGGTCTCCTTCTCAGACCAGAGGAGGGCAGTTCCTATAGTGGCTAAATGGAACTGCCCAATACACTCTGATGCATGGCAGTTTTACACCTCGTCTGCGATAAGCTTCTCAATTTCTCTGCTATTCAAGAATTGGGGCTTTGGCCGAAACTGGTTTGGCTCAGTGGATAGAGTGTCGGCCTGCAGGCTGAAAGGTCCTGGGTTTGATTCCGGTCAAGGGCATGTATCCTGGTTGCGGGCACATCCCCAGTAGGGGGTGTGCAGGAGGTGGCTGATTGATGTCTCTCTCTCATCCATGTTTCTAATTCTCTATCCCTTTCCCTCTCTGTAAAAAATTAATAAAATATTTAAAAAAAAGAATTGGGGCTTTGTAGGCCTTGTTGAAATGGGAGTGGGTTTATATTACTAATAGAAAAGGGTATTCTAATAAACCACTTCCTGAATACTTTTGAAAGTTCCAATGCTTTTGGGCCACAAAAGAAGAAAAGAGGAGAAATGGGAGAGAAAGGGGAGTAAAAGGGGGCATTTGTCATCCCAACACATCTGAGGGATTGTTTTGTCCCTGGCTGAGGTCACATAGGACTAAAAGCTGTTGGAGGGCAGGCCCTGTGCCTACATGCTCATTGCTCTGTCCTAGCTGCCCCAGAACCTTGCATAAAGTATGCTCTCATAAGTACTGATTAATTAAAGCACAAGAATATGAAGTGGCAGATAATGTAAAATTCTAGTTCTTATTATTTCTTGTTACCTCTAGAAATTTATTTTTCAAGCATATGAATTATGACATCATCCTCCCTCCCGCCCTCCAAGATACACACTACACACACACACACACACACACGGCAAAAGAGACAACAAACAGTGGAGCTTAAGATTACATGTGTTATTTTTACTTTGGTGTATTTATAAACACTCTTCCCAGGAAGGGCAGCTGAGAATCAGGTGCACTGTGTCTTGGGTCAGAGTAGAACACCTTGCTATCTTAGTTGGGATTGCTCTTTTTTGGTGGTTTTAAAATATGTCTGTAGTCCTTCCCTCAAAAAAGGGGACCTAATTCCCCTCCTTCAAATGTGTGTGGCACTTTTGAGAAATTAGCTAATCTGGATGATAATGTGGAGGAGATGACAGTATGTGACCACTGAGGGAAGGTTGTGGTTGGCTGAATAATGTTCATATTTTAATCCCTCAAATCTGTGAATGTTTTCTTAAATGTCAAAAGAGGCTTTACAAATGGATTGAGGATCTGGAGATGAGGAGATTATCCTGGATTTTCCCTGTGGGCCCTTATCAGAGAAAGGCAGAGAGGATTTGACCACTGAAGAATTCACGAGCCAAGGAATGAGATGACTTCTAGAAGCTGGGAAAGTCAAGGAAACAGTCTTCCCTAGAGCCTCTGGCAGGAACATGGCCCTGCTGACCTCTTGATGTTAGCCCAGTGAAACTGATGTGGACTTCTGACAGACAGAACCATAACCTAAAATAAATCTGTGTTGTTTTAAGCCACCAAGTGTTCGCTAAAGCAGCCACAGAGAGCACATAGGTCATAGAAGACAATGCTGCTGTCATCTTCCTCTCTTGGATTATACAAACGCCAGCTGCCATATTATGAAGACACTGGAGATATAAGAAAGACCAGGTTTTCATGCCAGCTACCACTACATGCTACTGAAGTTCTTCCCATTAGAAAACTGGCTTTCAGCGCAGAATATCTACCTCAGCATCACCCCACCTGAGGGGTTGAGAGGGCTGGAGTGTATACACTAACTCCCATCAGTCACTAAGGGCTGGGAGGTGGGGTGGAGCTAGAATGGGGGGACGGAGGAGGGAAGGGTGATAATTTCTCAAAAGTGCCAGTCTGATGGAGTGAGTTCTGTTGAAAAGGGAGTTCAGGGGAAGAAAGGTAGGTCTGGCAGTTGGAAATCAGAACTTCCACTGAGATGGTAAGGACAAGGACTTGTGAGCTGGGTCTGGTGACTTGGGCTACTCCAAGCAGTTACAAGTGGGCGATACAGCAAAGGGCGAGTGCCTAATCCAGAGTCTTCAAAGGGTGGGTGGATATTACAAAACCAAAATGTGGATATAATGCATCATTATTGCATTCCAACTGTGCCAACAGTTAACATGCAGACTCCCTAATTCTTCAACAACACGGTCAGTGGGAGGTAGGAAGGTCACATCACTCCCATTCTGAGGATGGAAAATGTTGAGGCTTGAGAGCTCGAGGCTTTTAAAAGGCTTTGTGAGGAGTATTAACCAAGGTCCACTCTAGGCTGGAGAGAACAAATGGGAGAGCAGCGCATTTCTAAGCTCTCTCCCCTACCACGTCTGCAGCTACAAGGGAAATGTCTGTCTCCCAACAGCTAGTGCACTTTCAACTTCACACCCCATGCATGGCAATGCCATGCCACTTTTACTTCCAGTTGTCATTCGCCTCTCTACATTCCTCTGCCCATGTGTGCACTGACATCACAGAGTGGCTCTTCCAAATAGAAAGCCACACGTGGCACTTGTCTTTGGGAATTTAACCAGCTTCTATGGAAGCAAATATTTGAAGTTTACCAAACATAACCCGAGTAAAACCTAAGTCAATCAAAAGTGACTAAACACCACTTTAATCCAAATATATGTTTCTAAAAGGTCACAGCTGGTGTAATTATCCATGCTACACTTAGCACGCATTCAGCTGTGTGCTTAAGACTGCCAAGAACTGGAATACATTCAGAATCTGTAAATAAGAGTCACCTTGTTTTCAGAAAATGCTAGTCAGACTCGGATGATGGGGGGAGTTATTGGAAAAAAGCCTATTAGAGCTTAATGACACTTGGAGAAAATGTATAGGAAAACTTCTTTGGAAAAGGAATAGAAATATATGTCAGAGCCAATTTCTCATAATATGTGGGTTGAGGTTTTTTCTTCAAGAAAATAAATCTTGACAAGCATAACAACAACAACAAAAAAACCACAATGACAAAATGAGCAGCCCGGGAAGTCCGACAATGGGAGGAAAAAACAACTAAATGCAGACTCAGCGGCCTCAGAAAACTGATCTGGATCCAGGCAACTAGTGAGTGGTATTCCCCAATCCCCCCCCCCGCACCCCCCTCCTCCCCGAGCCATTGGATTCCAAAAGCAGAGCCTGAACCCGAACTTTGCATTTCAGTGAGCATACCCTTGTGCTGGAGTGGTTGTTTAATTTTGTTCTATGGAACCGCAGGTTACTGTGCTAGAGCACCTTCAGATTCACCATAGATTGCCCCTAACTGCTTCTGCCTGCCAGAAATAGAAAATGAGAGGCCAGGCTAGGGTGGGGGTTCCCAGCTTCCCACCTCACTTTTGCCTCAGCAGTTCCTCTCTTATGTTTTATAGTGTAATCTTCTACTTATGATCTCACTCCTATTGCTACTAAACAGATAATCTAATTTGAAAACTTCAGGTTTATATAATGTCTGAGGCTCATGCTCAGAGAGAAATATATGTTTCTTGGAGAAATGAAGGCCGAGATCAGAGCATAAGGTCTAGATATAGGTGGACAACAGGCTGGTGGTGAGACTACAGAGCACAGGGCTTGAAAAAATCTGGAAAACAGTAGGAGAAAAGAAGTAGGGAGAACAAGAGTATAAGTATAAGGGGCAGGGATTTTTGTCTGTCTTGTTTACTCAGTGCTCTATCCCAGGACCTAGGAGAGTACCTGGCATATAGTAGCTGCTCAATGAATGTTTATTAATAAATGAATGAATGAGGCACTCAGTGGAAGAAACCAATGAAGAGGCCATATCCAAGGGTGAGCCAGAGGTCAGCACTCTGGGACTGCAATGGTTAAATGGAGCTAGCTATTGAGAAGAAAAGGATGGGAGTGATTGGAGCTGAGAGAGACCACCCAAGAAACTGAAACAGAGACTTTGGGAAAGGGATTACCACATTTTCTAGGATACCTAAGAATGCCTCTGTAGGTGAGAAGAGAGCTGTTAAAGGCCTGGACCTTTAAACCAAAGTCTGGCCATTTTCTCTATAGGTAGCGGGGTAAAATAACCAAACATGCAGGAAATGATAAGGCAGTTCCACAATTAGAATACTCTGAAAAAATTCTGCCTAGAATTCAACCTTCTCCAGAACAGTCAATAATAAGTAGAAATGAATGAGGTCAGAAACAGGATACAAACAGGATTTTGGCTAAATCTATAATGTTTTATATGATTATATCAATAAATGCAGAAAAATATTCAACACAATCTAGCACCTACTTATGATAAAAACTCTCTGTGAAGTGGAGTAGAAGGAACATATCTCAAGGTAATAAAGACCGTATATGACAAATCCACAGCCAACAAACTCAAGGGGCAAAAATTAAAAGGGTTTCTCTTATGATCAGGAACAAGACAGGGATATCATTCTTATTCAACAAAGTACTAGAAGTCCTAGTCATAGCAATCAGACAAGAAAAAAAAATGGCATCCAAATTGGAAAGGAAGAAGTAAAACTGTCATTCATTGTAGATGACTAGATACTATATAGAAAACCCTAAAGACTCTACCAAAAAATTACTAAAACTGATAAATGAATTCAGTAACATAGCAGGATACAAAATAAACATCCAGAAATCATTGCATTTACATATATCAACAATAAACTATCATAAAGGTAACTTAAGAAAACAATCCCATTTATATCTGCAAATACCTAGGAATAAAAAATTTAACCAAGAAGGTAAAATATATCTACTCAAGAAAATTATTATACGAACACCAAGAAAAAGAAAGAAATTGAAGAAGATGCAAATAAATAGAAGAACATACCCAAAGCAATCTATAAATTCAATGCAGTACCTATAAAAATATCAATGCTACTCCAGGTAGAATTGAATTGATTTTATACACAAATAATAAACTCCCATAGAGAGAACTAAGGAAACAATCTCATTTACTACTTCAACAACAACAATAACAAAACACAAGGTATCTAAGAATAAATGTAACCAAGGAGGTAAAAGGCCTGTACTTAGAAAATTATAGGTCACTGAAGAAAGAAACTGAGGAGAATATAAACAAGTGGAAGCATATATGGTGTCCATGGATTGGAAGAATTAACATCATTAAAATGTCCATTATACTCAAAGCAATCTATAAATTCATTGCAAATCCTATTAAAATAACAGTAGCATATTTCACAGATCTAGAAAATATATTCCAAAAATATATACGGAATCCAGCAATCTGGAGAAAGAAAAACAAAGTTGGAGGTATCAGAATACCTAATATCAAACTATACTACAAGGCCATTGTAATCAAAACAGCCAGGTACAGGTATAAAAAATATATATAGATCAATGAAACAGAATAGAGAGCCCAGAAATAGACCCACATCTTTATGGGCAGTTAGTATTTGACAAAGGAAGCAAGAACATACAATGGAGTAAAGATAGTTTATTCAATAAATGGTGTTGGGAAAATTAGACAGATGTAAGGAAATAAAATGAAACTAGATCCCCTTCTTACACCGTACAGAAATATTAGGATAAAACTCAAAATGGATAAGACTTATGTGTTAGTCTCAAAACCATAAATATCCTAGAAAAAACATAGGCAGTAAAATCTCAGGTATTCTCCAAGGAATGTTTTTTTCTGATATATTTCCTCATGCAAGGGAAACAAAAAATAATAAATAAACAAATGGGACTATACCAAACTATATAGTATTGCATAGTGAAGAAAACCATCAACAAAATTAAAAGCAACCCACTGAATGGGAGAACATATTCTCCAATGACACATCTGATGAGGGATTGATATATAAAATTTATAAAGAACTTATATGCAACACCAAAAGACAAACAATCCAATTTAAAAAATAGATAAAGGACCTGAATAAAAACTTCTCCAAAGCAGACATACAGATGGCCAATAGATAAATGAAAAGATGCTCAACATCACTAATAATCAGAGCAATGTCAGTTAAAATCACAATAAAGAATCTCCTCACACCTGTCAGAATGATTATCATAAAAAAACAACAAACAAGTGTTGGTGAGGATGTGGAAAAAGGGAAACTTTGTGCACTGTGGGTGGAAATGTAGACTAGTGCAGCCACTGTGGAAAGCAGTGTGGAGTTACCACCAACAATTAAAAATGGAACTGCCTTGTGACTCAGTGATTCCACTTCTGGAAATATATCTGGAGAAACAAACTAAAACACTACTTTGAAAGAATATATGCACCCTATGTTCATTGCAGCATTATTTACAATAGCCAAGATTTGGAAGCAGCCTAAGTGTCCATCAGTAGATGAGTGGATAAAAAAGCCGTGGTACATTTATCTATACAGTGGAATACTACTTGACTATAAAAAGGAAGTAAATCTTACCTTTTATGATAGCCTGGATGGAATACTATGCTAAGTAAAATAAGTCAGTCAGAGAAAGACAACTACTATATTATTTCATTTATATGTGGACTCTAATGAACAAAATAAACTAACAAACAAAATAGAAGTAAACTCATAGATACAGAGAACAGACTGATAACTGTCAGAGGGGAAGGTTTAAGAAACTAGGTGCAAAAGATGAGGGCATTAAGCAAAAAAAAAAAACAACAACAAAAAAAACAAATGCATAGAGAAACAGTATGGTGAATACCAGAGGAAAAGGAGGTAGGGATAGGAAGAAGAGGATAAAGGAGAGATAAATAGTGATGGGAGAAGGCTTGACTTTGAGCGGTGAATACACAATACAATATATAGATAATTCATTATATACTTGTACACCTGAAACTATATAATATTATCAACCAATGTCACCCCAATAAATTCAATAAATTTAATTTTTAAAAAAGAGGGGAAGTGAAACTGGTTTGGCTCAGTGGATAGAGCATTGGCCTGGGGACTGAAAGGTCCCAGATTCGATTTTGATCAAGAGCATGTACATTGGTTTCAGGCACGTAGGGGGCGTGCAGGAGGCGGCTGATTGATGTCTCTCTCTCATCGATGTTTCTGGCTTTCTATCCTTTTCCCTTCCTCTCTGTGAAAAATCAATAAAATATATTTTTTAAAAAAGAGGGGAAAAAAGAGCTAAAATCTCAAGGAGCAGCTTACTGGGGTAGTGAAGAACATAGGTTCCCCAAAACCAGGCTCTCTGAGCTCAAATCTAGAATCCCACTTGATGGTTGAGAGCCCTTGGGCAAGTGACTTTAAACCAATCTGGGCCTCAGTCTCTTCCCCCATAATATAAAGACAATAAAAGTACCACTCTCATACAGTTGTTTATAAATAAATAAGCTGTGCCATGTAAGTCACTTACATAGGCAATGGCTATTTATATAAATATGGCAAAATGCTAGCATTTGTTAAATATGGGAGGTGGCACAGAGGTTTTCATTATAAGGTTCTTAGGTTTGAAACAATAATAATTTTTTTTAAAAAAAAGCTTTCCCCAACCAAAGGCATATTCCTTTGTTTATATCCTCACAAGGAAATGAACCCTTATGAAACCACGAAGGAAACTCGTAAGAGGAAAGAGTAAATATATGTCCTAGGGCCAGCAGCACCAGCAGCAGCTGGGAATTTAGGAATGCAAATCTCAGATTCTGCCTCCAAATCCATTGAATGAGGAACTCTGAGGCTAAGGCCCAACAGTCTGTATTTTGATGTTCCCTCCAGGGGATTCTGATGTTATTAGATGCTAGAATGCAGGAGGACCAAATGAAGAACCACATGGTCTGAGATCCCAAAATAGCCTCTGCAGCTGAATGTCTCTGATAGTGAAGGTACAACTGCCTGGGGAATAGGGCATCACAAGGGAATTACCCAGGGGGAGCTGGGAGAACTAATTTGTCAGTATGCCCAGGAGAAACTGCAATTTCACTTTTCCCAACCCTACCTGGACTGGAGTACACTGGGCTTGACTAAATGATGGGGATGCCTCTTAGTAGGGCGATATTTAACCATAATTCCAAAATATTTAATTGTTCATTCAAAGACATCTTAATCTTTCCACTTCTCTCAGTTCACCTACACCCCACCACACTTCAGCAACCACCACCAGGGTCTGCTAAAAAGATGCCAGCAATAACCCTTGAGCCTTATGTAGTTTAGGGTAGTAACACTTGTCTTCCCCATCCCTATCCTGGCATTCCCAGACAGGGAATTTCCAACAGTGGTTGTTAGAAATATGAGAGAACTATCAAAAAGCTACAAAAGCATCTTTGTAAATTATAAAATAGATAAAATGAAAATCATGGAGTTTCTTCCACAATGGTATATATACTGTAAATATATCATCAGGACAGAAGTTAGTACAAAGACAAATGTGGGCATATTCTCCTGGGAAAGGTCGTATAGGGTTAAGAGTAACAGGAAATGATGGTTTAGAATGATTTAGTATCTTTATCAGTGAACACCTGGAGAGATGCCCAATAAATATCTGTTGAATGAATCAATAAAATGGACCATTCACAACACAAACCTGTGTCTGATCTCACACACACATTCACTTTAACAAGCCTCTGCCAATCTATCTATGCCTGGGCATGAGGTCATGTCCTTTCTTATGAAGGAGCAAATTTTTATATGTCAGTCTTAGCACTTCTAGCTACAGACATATTATATATTTTATTGATTTTTTACAGAGAGTAAGGGGGAGGGATAGAAGTCAGAAACATCGATGAGAAAGAAACACCAATCAGCTGTCTCCTGCACACTCCGCATTGGGGATGCACCCGCAACCAAGGTACATGCCCTTGCTCGGAATCGAACCCAGGACCCCTCAGTCCGCAGGCCAATGCTCTATCCATTGAGCCAAACCGGTTTCAGCTAGCTACAAACATTTTTATAAAGAAGAGTACAAAAAAATGTATGCAAAGATAGAAGAGCCAACCTCCAACACAAGTAGGGGGAAAAGGAGCATAAAAATAAAGGAGTGCTCATTGAACAATAATGAAATTCAACCTCCTTCTAATAAAATTAATGATAATGAACTTCTGATCTAGAACTGGGCTGCTTGAGCCCAATGAAAATTCCCCAGGGTAGACTCTCAAAGGAAAGGTCAGGAAAGTTAACTACAAAGAAGGGTCTTAAACGGATCAATCAGGGTTAAACTACTAGAGAGAAGGAGTAAGTGGCTAATGAAAGGGATGTTCTACTGACCTCTAACACTAGAGGGAGGAAATAATGAGATAAGTAAAGCAAGTGAGGATAATAAGACTATAATTATGGCCAAGTTCAAACTACTGAATGTACATTAGAGAACCCTCTATATAACATGGAGAGGAAGGGAAATTTGGCCACTGGAAGTTAATGCTGCCTCCAGTGCTTGAGATGCTCCAGGCTA